>JAAEAF010010142.1:0-14964 GCA_011037195.1 Triatoma infestans
GAAGCAGCGAAAGTAGCATCACTTTGCAGTTTGGAAGTGAACTATTGTATCACATGTAATATACCAGCACATATATAATCCTAAACACCTTTAACAACTGATACGGAAGAAATTTTGAAAAATTTTAACAAGCGGTCGAATATCAGTTTTGCTACCTGTGAATATTGTGATGTCCGTGTTGTTAGGTTGGATACCTGCAGGAACGCCAAGATTGCAGTATAACTGGCATCTTCAGTTTTTCCCAAAGATTTTCATATACCTGATTGAAAAAAATCTAAAAAGATCATCTGTAAATTAATTTTGTACAATAACATTTTCGAATCCGTGTTCAATTCTTGATTAATTTGAAAAAAGCTAGTCTTGACTGAAAAAAAAAATATTTCAGATAAATTTAATTGTTTTGGATTTTAGTTCTTATAAAAATGTAATTACAAGGAAAGGTTTAAATTTTAATGAATAAAATTAAGAAAAGAAATGAAGAGAAAGCTAAGAAGTTTTAATGATATTTGGTATAACTTCCTCCATTAGAATTATGTCATCATGATAAGAAGGGTTAAATAAAAGCGTACAGGTATATAATTAAGGCAAATCGTGCAGAACTGTTCATTAATTTCTCCAGTAATTTCAATAGAATAGCACAGAGGCGATCACCTTACTTTAAGGAGTTTAGTATTAACCATGAACTAGATAAAGCTAACTAACTTCTCAAAAATGGAACTTAAAACTGCACAATTTAAGTACTGAATAGCCCAATAATGACCAATAATGCGGTGAACTGAGAGGGGGGAGGGGGACTAGAATCGTAAGCTTTCATAAAGTGTTTACTTCCTTTTTTTATCTAGAATTAAACTGTACAGCAAATAATTTGATAATTATCTAGGCCTAAGTTTTCTATTCCATTCCTAAATGGCCTTCTGTGACGCTTAATAACAAAGATACTGTCCAGTAATGTTAGCCGCAGATTATCTGGTCGTTTAGTTGCAATTTAAACTCATTGCTCTGTGGTTAACCACCTATGTAATTTTCCTAACACTAGTATAATTATGTGAATAGCTATTTATTTCGTGAATAAACCGTAATTTGTTTTGTTTTTATTTTTTATTTTATAATTTAATTATATTGTTTTAGTTGTGAAGAACATTGAAAAATAATTGAATACTAATGCATAATTTTTAAAGTGTAGAAATGATACTAAATTTTTCCTAATTATCAAGCTGTGAACAAACTGTATGGGGAGTGATTTGAAACGTGATGTTCAAATTAAACTATTTAAAAAAAAAACTATTCAAAGAAATTTCGATTAATATATTCAGAAAGCAGGAAAATTTATGAGCCATCTATTATGCTTTTCCAAATTATAGCATTGGGGGATGATCTTGGCGATTATGTTAAAATGATATTATAATGGTTGGTGCATGGTGTTAGTGATGTTGTGCTGAAATAACTCATTCTACTGAACAGGTTATTCACAATATTATTGTTCCGCATTTAATGTAAATTCGAATTTGCGCCAACGGCGTACAATAATATCATTTGGAGGGGGGGTATTGTACTACCTTGATAATAATTTACTAATTTATTTGGCTGTGTTCCTAAGAGTAGAGTGGGGTTAACCTATGCATTTTCTCTTCTCTCAGTTAGTCGCCATTTTAAACTCGAAGGAGTAAGTCGTTATGCAACACTTCCTTGAATAGATCACAATGAAATACCTATACAATTCATGCCAGTTCGGTTAACCTTAATTGTGAGAAACCGAAGTTTATTGCTTCTGATTTTCCTGGGTAGTGTTAATAAACTGGTCCTTTTGTCGACTTAGCGGCTCGGTTCTCTCCGGCCTGCATAGGTTATTGTGAAATCATATGGTTGTTACTTCCGGTTGGTTTCCTGCCGCGCAACTTCTGGGAGCCCATTATCTACAATTATCAGCCAAGCAGCAGTGTATATATCAAGACTCAAGAGTTCCTGGGATATAACATTTATTTCCTTATTCCTATTTCTCCTCTGCCTTTGACGCCTTAAGGACACATAGGTATTCCAGCACTGGTACACAGGATTTTGCGTTTTAAGGTAAACGCCATTCCTTTGGCTGTTGAAAGTGATAATAAATAATATTTGCTACCCATTTTTAAATTTTATTTTTATATTCATTTTTTTCTATATAATTTTAACATTTTAACTTCCCATTTGCTCAACGTATTATATTACATACAGGCCACTTAATATTTTCAATCTTCAATTTATATTTTTGCTGTTTGCTATTAATCAGAGCCCACTCGAGGTATCTCACCTCAATTTATATTATTAATTATCTTTCCTGTATTTACTGTACAGAGCCTACCAGAGGCTCTTTTATTGTTTATTTCTTGTTACTTATTAAACAATTTAGCGATGCTGAATGAGGAGAGGTTGTCGCATGGTTCGAGCAAAATGTGTTGAAGTTAATGATGTAGAAATCATAGCATAACTGAAAGAGTGTTATATAAAAAAATAATTATATAAATAAGGAATCTGATAGATATGGAAGGGACAGGATTTGCTCAGAGGGGCTAGTGCACTGGACTTGGAAAGCGGGGTGAGGTGCTGGGTTCGATTCCAGTATTGATTCTCTTAGACTTTCTCGCGCTAAGAGTCTCTTCTCTTACAGCACATTGTCCGGTATTGGACAGTGTTGTCTTTAACTAAAGATCACTGCCCAGAAGCCCACAGTGCACCTGGAAAGTCTTCGGAAGCCAGTAATCTCAGATATAGATGCACCTAAAAAAAAACTCGACTCTAAAATTTAGAATCATCTATACACTAGAATTATTTACGATTTTACAAGATCCCAAATTAATTTGATTATTTCTGGTAATACTGATAATAATCTAAAATTGTAAAACAGGAAAATGTTTTCAGCTTATGACAAAATGATCGTCACTCATCTGCAAACCTTGATGAGTCTTCTATACAAATGGTTTAAGTTCCTTCAAACTTTTTTTTAAAGGAGTTTCTATCTTTAACTTATGACCCTGGCAGACCAAGAGTTCGGCACTTGGAATTTAGAAAAATCTAAAAATCAGAGAATAAAAACTTCTTCAGTCATGAGATCAAAACACCCATGTAATTTTTCAGTGTAATATCTCCAATAACTTCTGTATGTTAAAGAAAAAAAAAAAACATTCGGAAAGCTAACATAGAATATTAGCTAATATTTGAAGTGTCAACTCATACCATCCGCTTATATATATAAAGTTTTGCTTCAAATAAAGTTAGTTAAAATGTAATTAATATGCAATGTTGACATTATCGATCTACAAATTTAGTTTATCAATTAACTTCTGGCATAATTACTTCTTACTGTGTACACAAAGCGGAAGTATTTTAATGATCGTACTGTGATTACAAACACATTGTTTCCTTGAATTTTGTTACCGACCTACTGTTTAATCAGGCTGTGTTGTTAGTTTATTTTATTCCATTATACTACGTTCGTGTTTTCCAAAAATTGGGGAAATAGCATAAAGATTTGGATGAAACTTGGTTAAATGGGCAATTTGAATAATGATAATTATCAGATTTAATGTTATTCTTCAACGGAAAATCTACTAGTATACCACAATTCTGACTTTGAAGATGATACTTCAGTAACTAATAAAGTAGCTAACTTCAGTAATATCTTCAGAATTGTCTTGTTATAATCTGAGCTCAATAAATTGAGAGTATTGAGTTTTCTAACTAAAATGTGATAAGGTATCTTAATTTGATTTAGATTCGATTCTCCCAAATTAAGGTATTTTATTATTATTGATATTTACAACTGTTATAAGCATAACAATAGTGAATTTTATAATTGTGGACAAATAAAGGAAAGCGACAGTAGAAATCGGTCTTTAATTATTTCCAATTGTACTGAAATAAGCCAGTGACGTTTTAGTCTTTGAGTAGAAGAGTATATGGGCAGAGTACGCAATTAACTTCTACCGCTGCAATCACCTTCACATATTTAGGGGTCTCAAGGTCATCGTTGGACAAGTTTTATCAAGCATGCTAATAACAATTCAGCAGTAACAAATACTCTGATTAGAGAAGTAAATCTAACAATTGTGCTATTAAAACGAAATTATTAATAGAAAATTCTAAATCAACCCTTCTGTATGCTTCTGAGGAATGCTCCCCAGCTTTGCTGATGTAATTGAGAAAGCTCATCTATCATTCTTCAAGTCTATTCTTCTACTGCCAAAAAACACATCCAATTATCTGGTCCAACTTGAAACTATTACTGAGCTACGGTATTATTTAATTGCGCTAGGAGCTCAGAATATCTAGGTGTCACAGAATTTAGGAATAATCAAACATATTATTGATACTTTTTTAGAGAAAATGGACTACCACTTAAACAGCAAAGATGTGAACTCCGCGATTTCTAGCAATTTCAACAGAACCAATATCACACCAGATAACTGTGAATGTTATTTAAAAGTGAAGAACCGTATAAACAAGCTTACAAGGAATATTTACAAAAGGAAGACTTACAAAGATTAGCCTCTTCAATTTATAGTAGCATTATTTGCATGTATATGATAATATTTCGGTTCCACAGAATACCTGTTAGAAAAAATATCTATAGCTCATATCAGACTTTTTGCACACTTCGTACTTTGGGGAAATACTCTGGGTCCTTAACTTTCGGAAATGTGTTATTTAAATTAAATCAAAATAATAACTGTTAATCTCTGTAACGATACTGATTACTGTAGAAGACATAAATCATATTTTTAGTTTTTGTCCAGTATAAAATGCAATACGTCAAAAATATATAGACAAGCTATCATTTGACTTAATTTACAATGTTTTCACAAAATCATAAATAAATTTTGAAAATGACATTTTCATTTTTATTGGATTGTTTTGAGCTAAGAGAGTCTTTATTAGCAATAGTTTATGGTGTTAATTTTAAATTGTCTTAATTTTTAACTGTCTTTTAGTTCAATTTGGTCATTTCCTAATATTTTATTTTTATTAGTCCATATACGAATGTTTATTTAATTTCAATATAAGATCTTTTCTGTTGCATTTCTTATTGTTTTTTTTATTATTGTATCATTATTTTTTTGTATAAACCTGGATAATTTGTTTTTCATTTTTAAAGGTAATTATTGTTAACATTGTGCCCAACTCTGTTTGTATAGGACAAAAGTTCTGAAAGCAAATAAAGTTGTTGTGGTGGTTGGTTCCGCAGAGTTGGAAAGCATCAGAGACATTTTCCGTGGTAGCTTGCTTCATTTTGTGGTCATCGACCGGTTTCGGGCGTTCGCCCATCTTCAGGATGCGTTTCTCAGACAGTATGACAATACAGACTTGCAAGAGCAAAGTTAGTTTACAGTGTGTAAAGCTCTGTGCAAGTCTGTGTTGTCATACTGTCTGAGAAACGCATCCTGAAGATGGGCGAACGCCCGAAACCTGTCGATGAGCACAAAATGAAGCAGGCTACCACGGAAAATGTCTCTGATGATTATTTATTATTATTATTATTATTTATTATTATTATAAACCAGCTAAAAATTATATCGCAACAATGTCTTTCTGGAAAGTAATCAAGTCGTCTAAACTATTTAAATTACTCAGCTAAATTCTATCTTGACTCTGTTCGCTTTGTAACGACGACAATGATAACATATTAAACTTACTAGTTATTTGTCCACTACTCAACCAATTTAGATAGAAACTTATCAATAACTATACGGTTTCTGTATAACACAATCTCAGATAAAATAACTTTTTTAAATATTGAAGAAGAGTAAATCAATAATTGTAAAACTGAAATTCGTCTTGCTTGCCTCTGAAATTCACTCATGCTTTAAAAAACTATTTTTATAGAACAATTTAATTATTTTGAATCAAAATGTTACATCAACTATTTTTTAATTTAATCATTTATATTGGGGTTGAATCAGTTTTAATTTTCAGTTTTTTTTTGTATCGTTTTTTTAATTTTCGAAATAATTCTGTTTAAGCAATCTAATCAAATCATCGTATATGTTTATTATGTATTTATTATCTAGTAATCCTTGCTATGATATTGTAATCCCCATAAAGAAATAAAGTTTCATTCATTCATTCATTAAATTTCACTTATCTTAAACTGACATTAGGTAGTGTAGTATGTAGGAGGGGATGTGCAGTTTAAAATGAACGATGCCAAAGTTAAAATATTTGTGGTCTGCTTATCAGTTTTGCCATTTTAAGGTTTATTTCCATGACTAAGTTAGTATAGACGATGGTGAAGCGGTTGGAGTAAAGGAAGTTTTATCAGTTTTGGGTCGTCGGTATATTGCTCCCTATATAAGAAATAGTAGCGGAGAAAGTGATTCTTATAACTTTGAACTTTTCACCCTTCTATTCCTTAACAATCTTACTATTTCCTTTATAACTTTTTTATGCAAATTAACTAGTTTAACTTTCTTTTTCTTTTTTTATTCAGACGCTTCCATAATTTTACTGAAGTATATTTTCCTCAATCAACTTTAATTACTTATTTGCTTAATTGAATGAAAATGTACTAGGAATAAAAACTTTACCTGAATTTTTATCTATTATTTGGATATTTTTTCTTTCTCTAGTAAGTGGAAACTTTCTATCAAAATTATGCGTTCAGAGAAGGGTTATTAAATTGCAGAAGAATTACGGGTCAATTCGGTGCGTGATTTATACTAAAATTAAAACACCGGTTTGGAAAAAAAAATTTTTAAACACTAGGACGAACATTATTTAAAGTGGGTCACTAGAAATTAGGAATACACGTGTTACCGTTCTAAGTGTTAATTTTTTATAATATATACAATACTACCCCCTTTAATAATATTTAAGGAACCTAGAAAAATGTTGTTAGCAAATCCAGGTTTTAAGAAAATCTGATCATATTGTGTGATTTTCACTAGAAATACGAATTGTATGCTCTCCAAAGATTGGAATATAGTTTTTTTTTTTAAATACTTGTGTTAGCGATTGTGGTATTTTATTTTTAAAATTTAAGTTTTCACAAGAGATAAATATGTACACGTCTGTGTTAACAAAATTCAGAGGCAGCTCAAACTTGTTATTCCATTTAGAAAGTACTTCCGCATCTGACACGAAAGTTTCTGGCAAAATCCTTCAATCGGAAGTGTCATTTTACTGATTTTTCATCTTCCTTTTACTTGCTGTTACTTCTAGTAAGAGGAAGTATTGTAATCGTGTCAAATTTTCGATATCGCGTTTTCACCGGAAATATCCGTTTTGAGGTTCCCCTGAATCCAAAAAAGTGTTTTTTTTACCAAATCGTCTGTGCGTGTGTGTGTGTGTGTGTGTGTGTGTGTGTGTATGTGAACAGTTAGCTCAAAAACAAAAAACCATAGAAAGCTGAAACTTGATATTCCGTTTAGGTATCACCATGGGATTCTGACTGTGTGTTATCTGTCAAAATTCCTCAACCGGAAGTACCACTTTACTAGTTTTTTTTTTGCGTTTTTCTCAAAAATGGCTCCGACGATTTTCTTTAAACTTGGTATATCTACTACATATACAAGGAGCTAAAACTTTTATTTGAAACATTTCTCTTTGGGAAAATTCATATAAGGACAATTTTGGGGAAGAGATGAGGTTAGGTTAACCTCTTAAGTGCTATTTCAGTTTATTACACAATTCGGTCATTTAAATAATGTTAATTAGAATAAAATATGTTGTTGCTTAATTCCGAACTTGAAAAAAAATCGGATAACCGGAAGTACTTTTGTTTTAACACGTTACTAAATGATTTTTTTCTCACTTTTTCGCGATTTTCTCAAAAATATCGCCGACTATTTTCTTGAAAATTCTTATATAAACTGAACATACAAAGATCTACAACTTTTATTTAAACAATTTTTTAAAAAAAATTCATTTAAGGGCACTTTTAGGGGTGGGGTGAGGTTACAGCTTCCTCTAAAGTGGTATCCTACTTGATTATAGAACTCTTATCATCCAAACAAAATTAATTAGAAATAAATAGATGGCCAAAATTTCGAGTTTGAAGGAAATAAATAAACCGGAAGTGGGCTTTTACTGAACAGTTTTTTTTTTCAGTTTTCGACAAATTTCATTAAATTTGGTTACACAAACTATAAAATTATAATTTTGAGAACTGGAGTAAGAGAAAGTTGTGTGAGTGTTTCACACCAGATTTTTTTAAACTGTATTGTGATCAAAAATTGGCTTCAACTATTTTCTTTAAACTTCGTATACTAACTACTCATACAACTACTTTTATTTCCCTGAAAATTGAATTTTTTGGGGGGGTTTTGAGGGGATAGTAGCGTTATAGTTTCTTCTAAAGTACCACTTCGGTATCATGGTTTACATAATGTTAATTATACGTTTACAAACATGGATAAACTTTTAATTTAATGAAAATCGATTAAACAGGAATTTTGACTTTATAGAATAGGTTTTTTGAACTCTTTTTTTTTTTTTTTTAATTTTCTCAAATGCTGTTACTTTTATGTCAATGATTTTTTTTGGAAAACAAACCGATTTTAAGGAGGTTCTGGGATGAGCCTGTCAATAAGGTTAAAGTTTAAACTACTAGCTTTAGTGGCAACAGATGCCGCTCCTACACTAATTCACTCACGTATATATATGATAACCCGTTATACCCTTTTTTATCACAAGCCCATTAAACGTCTTTAAACATAAGAATTTTAAAGAGAAATTGCTCTTTTATTTTGTTGCGGGAAGAGAAAGTCGTGTGAGTGTTTCACACCAGATTTTTTTACTTTCTCTTACTTTCAAATTACAGAATTTAAAAGAGAATTTAACGGCCTCATGATTCTGTTGATAATGATCAACAGAAGTTGCTATATACGAAGGTCATTCAATAAGTAATTCACCGATGGCTATCGCAAAAAAATGGCGGATCGGTGTGTGAACAAGTGTATGGACTGTCAAAAAGATGTTAATAAAAGTGATTCTGTTGTGTTTTGTGGTGGTAAGTGTGGATCATTAATTCACCTTCACTGCAGTGGATTAACAGAAGAAGAAAAGAAATCGTTGATGGAGTGCACGAAACTGCATTGGTTATGTAGCCAATGTGATAAGGTGGAGGTTAGTGCTTTCACTGATAATGTAATTAAAAACCTAATGTTGACTGTCATCTCTCTTAAAGAAGAGATGGGAAAATTACAAAGGAAAATTGAGATGAAAAATGATGCAGTAGCTATATGCGATTGCACCCCACTGATTTCGACAATAACGTCAGAACTACTACAAGTTACGGAAAATCAATTATATTTGAGAAAAGAATTAGAGTCAATTAAAAATAAAGAACACATAGCAGAGGAAAAAGAAGTAAAGGAGGCAGACATAGAAATAAAAAATAAACAACTTCAAAACATAACCTGTCAGAGAGGTAATTACTCAAAAAGTAAATATGTGAATAAAGAAATTGATTTATTAGAAGAAAATCGTAGTATGCCTACCTCACATTGCAAATTGAGACGGAAGCTACAACAGAAGAGGAACTGGATCACAGTCCAGATACCAATAAAAAGAAATATACGGATGTAGTAAAAGAGGTAAATTATAAAAAACAACAATCAAGATCTGAAATGAACGAAAAAGAAGAACCCTGGACTGAGGTGGTGGCAAAAAGGAGAAATAAATTACCTGAAAGAAAGAAGAACATGATTGTCGGAACTTCTGAGACACCAAATGAGCTAGTTGGCGTTAAGAAGGCATGGCTACACCTGGGAAAACTCCAGGAGGGAACTACTACTGAAGAGGTAGAAAACTTTTTAAAGAAATATTTCCCGGAAATAGACATTTCAGTTTCGAAGCTGCAATCAAAGGGGGTAAATTGTAGTTTTCGATTGGGTGTAGACTATAATATGAGAGATACACTCATGAAGAGCGAAATTTGGCCTCGAAATGTCACGCTGAGACGTTTTTTATTCCCAAGACGAGTGGCAGTACTGCCGCGATGAAGATCTGGCATCAGAACATGCAAAGCTTGGGGAATAAAATTACCTTGCTAGACAGTATAGTCCAGAAAGAGAGGTATGATGTTGTCTGTCTGTCAGAACATTGGATGAAGGAAGAACAATTAAATCTGGGTGCGCCTGAAGGTTATAAGTTAGCTTCCTCCTTCTGTAGGACCATGGCCCTGCATGGAGGAGTCGCTATCTTCATCAAATCTAATCATGAGTTTAAAGTACTTACTAAAATAAACCTCCTGTCAGTAGAATCAGAGTGTGAGCTGGCAGCTATAGAATTTGGAAAGTAGTGATAGTGACAGTGTACCGACCTCCAAATAATAACTGTGATAACTTTTTTGTGATTTTAGGTAATGTTTTTAACTACTTATTTAAGTTAAGAAAACAGGCTGTGATATGTGGCGACTTCAATATTGATTTTTTAAAAAATAATAAATTAGTTTTAGATTTTAGAAACATTTGTAGGTATTATGGTTTTCAATTAACGTTAAGTGTAGCTACTAGGATTAATACGTGTATAGATAATATTATCACAAATATCAATGTAAATAGTTTTAATGTAGGTATAAGTAATCATCATATTAGTGACCATTTAGGACAGTATATTAATGTATGGTATGATGTACCTCAGAATACGGCTGGAAATGTTGAAAAGAAAGTGATTTTTATTAGGCCCCTCAAAGAGGAATGCATAGATATGTTTAACTACCTAGTCAGTCAAGTTGACTGGGAGGAAATACTCATTACCAAAGATGTTGATAAAGATTTTTGCATATTTATTAACATAGTAATTTACTATTATGAATTATGCTTTCCAGTAATTGCACAAAAACCTTTCAAACAAAGGAAAAACTGGTATACGACTGAGCTCCACGAGCAGAAATGTACACTAGATCTACTTTATGAACTGGTTAAAAATGGCAACCAGCAACTGGATAAAAAATATAAAAATCTAAAGAAGAAATATAGGAGTGATCTAAAAGAGGCCAAAAAATCAGCCAATGATTATCGAGTAATGAGCTCACATAATCATAATAAGGTATTCTGGGATATCATAAAGGGAGCACAAAATGTTACAAAAGGGACTAATACTTACCTGAATGCTGAACAACTAAACACTTACTTCATTGAACAACCAGAAATAAGCAAAGGTGGTTTGCCAAGGTATACCATTCAGCAAATAACTCGGCGTCAGAATGAAAACTCAATTTCATTTAAATTTGATGAAGTTAGTGAAGAAAGTGTGCTAATTGCTGTAAAGAGAATGAAGGGGAAGAAAACTAAAGACCACTACGGTTTGTCAAATTATTTTATTAAAAAGACTGTATTCACTTACATAAAACCCCTCACAAAACTGATAAATATGTGTTTAAAAAATGGAACTTTTCCAGATGTGTTGAAAATAGTAAAAGTCTTACCAGTCTATAAAAAAGGGGATACTAATAATGTGGCCAGCTTCCGTCCAATAGCCATTGTGCCAGTCATTTCTAAAATAATTGAATCAGTAGTAGCCAGCCAGTTGTCTGCGTTCTGTGAAGAAAACGAATTATTTTCTAACAGTCAGTACGGTTATAGAGAAAAGTATTCTGCAATAGATGCTGTATGTGCCTTGGTCGAAGAGATATATCAGGCCTTTGAAAAGGCCGAAACTTGTGAAGTTACTTTCTGCGATCTGACAAAGGCGTTTGATATGGTATCACATACCTTACTATTGAAGAAGCTTCGGGATTATGGCATTGAAGGTAAAGAGCTATCTGTTTTTCGGCAGTATCTGACTGGCAGACGGCAGTATGTACATCAGAAAGGTGAAAATTCAGAGCAAAAGGTGGTGAAACACGGAGTACCGCAAGGTTCAGTGTTGGGACCGCTTCTATTTCTGATCTACTACAGTGAGGTCAACAGATGTTGCACTGAAAGACTTCTGTTATATGCGGATGATACCACTCTCATCACAAGAGGTAAAGATCTGGAAGAAGTTATTACAAGGTCCAGTAAGAGTCTTATTCAACTAGAAAAATGGCTACAAGTAAATGAATTGATTTTAAATAAAGAAAAAACATGCAGGAAAGTTTTTACAGTAAGTCAAAAAGAAACAGACTCACCTGCGAAGTTTCTGGGAATAACGGTAGATGCTAATCTCTCTTGGAAAAGCCATATATACAACCTCAGCAAGCAATTGGCCACAGTAATTTTCCTGATTAGAAGACTCAGGGAGGTAGTCTCAATTGAGGTATTAAAAACTGCTTATTTCGGCTTGTTTCACTCTCGGATGGCTTATGGAATTGAGCTTTGGGGTGCCGCATCTGAAGCCAAGGTGATTTTCAAGCTCCAAAAGAGAGCTATAAGAACAATGTTAAAGAAAAAAGCTCGAGACAGTTGTAGAAAACTATTTGGAGAGCTGAATATTATGACACTATCCTCTCTGTTCATATACAGACATGCTCTGAAACAGAAACAAGAAACAAACAAGGATTTCAGGAGCAAACAATATAACTACAACATTCGTAGTAAGTGTGATATAAACATACCTAAAACCAGGTTGGTCAAGACAGAATTTAGTCCGAAAGTAATCTCTGGAAGAATCTACAACCATATTCCAAGAGAAATTAGAGAACTGAGTGATCCAACATTCAAAAAAAAGCTGAATGGTTTTCTTATGAAAAGCACATTTTATAATTTGGATGAATATTTCCAAGAAAATTACAGTGTAGAACAAATTAAATGAACAGATACACTTAAACTGAACATAGAACTAATAAAATGTAAAAGATTATAAAGATATGTCTATATAAATAAGTATAAAGGTCGCACACAGCCAACATCTATGACAATAAGTTATAATGAATTAGTTTGTTTATAATGACGAGCCTCTTATATTTTGTAAATATGTACAGGCAAATAAACAAATAAACAAATAAACAAATAAACAAATAACAAGTAATGAGACAAATCGCTGTAGCTCAAAAACGAATTATTTAATCAGTTCAAAATTTTGGATACTTTTCAACATAGTCTTCAGCAACATTTGTATCGTTCTTGTAATTTGTATATATCTCTGTTATAAAATTCTTTGGGTTGATCTCTAAGCCATTTTTGCACCTGATTTTAAACTTTTTCAATGGATTGAAGATGCTTCCCATGTAGAGGTAAGGGGTTCAAACAAATGGAAGTCCAGTGAGGCGAGGTCGGCGCTCTAAGGGGGGGATGTGGAAGAATCTCCCACCTTACTTCGCCTGCTTTGAAACCTGTTTTCTTTGTGGGCGTCCGTAAGTTGTCATGGAACCCATCTCGCACAAGTGGACAATTCCAACACTCGCGCGCACTGTTTTCAGCTATCAGGTCATAGTAATACGCCTGTTATCCTGAATTGACGCATTAATGCGAGAATCGAGAGAGCCAGTTGCTACTTCAACCGGTCGTCCACTTCGTTGCTTCGTCACAGACACTTATACGGCCAATTTTAAACTGTTCTACCAATTTGTAAACGTTCGAATGGTTCAAACAATTATTCTCGTACATTTTCAAACATTCTTTCGTGAATTTCACTATATCTTTGATATCCTCTGCAACTAAAAATCTAATCACTGAGCGTTGTTTTTCCGAGACTCGCCATTGTTAACTGAATACATTTGAGGTTATGCTAACCAAATACTCTCGCTGATGAGAAACTAAGTACAAGTATGCCAACTTGACGGACTGAAACTATTGTATTGATAAAACAAACCGTTTCTGAGCTTCAGCGATTTGTCTCGTTACTAATTGAATAACACTTATATTGGATTTTCCATATATTCAAGATTGGTCGAATAAAACTGTTAAATATATCGACTTAATTTTTAACAAATATTTCAATTAGTTTTATTTTTAGGAAGTTAGAAAACTAAAAAAAAAAAAAAATTATGAACATGTAAATGAAATATTAACAAGTTTAAAAGTATTTAATTTTTTTAACATTAAAATGTTTTATGATACAATTTTATTCTCATTAAGCAAATTAGAAATTGGTCGCGGCAAAGATATCATCACATGAATACCACATTAGTCAAATAACCTTGGTAAGGACGGGGAGTGCTGCTGGCACACAGGGTGACATAGTTGGGCGAGAGGCTGTGGCATCGTACCCATTCTATGATCCTATCTACTACTGGAAATATCTCTCTCCTTCCCCTCTTGCCACACTCTCCCACTCACTCTCTTCTCTCGCTGCTACCTTAATTTCCTTAATAGGTTACGCCAGTTTTCCTAACGACCTTTTATATAATTGTTGCAATCACACGAATCTTTATAGTTATATTTATTAGAAATTAGACATAGTTTGTAAACGGTAATAATAATAATGTAAAATTGGTAGATAAGTTTATTAGTTTTTGAAATCTACTGCTATAGTAATAATATTTACCATTCAAAATTTATCGTTTATTCATAAGTTGGAAATTTGTTGTTTTAATCATAATCATAATTAATGAAACAAAAATGAAATTTTCTAATTTCCCACAAAATAAGATATTTGCTTCAAATTTATAGGACCTTTTATTTTTATTTTATATATGCCTACCTATTGAAAAAAATTGAACTTAAGAGGCAAGCTTCATCATGTCAAATTTTCCAACTTCAAATTTTCAGCGGAATAAACATGTATGTATTGAGTACGAAAAAAGCACTATATATATTTGCATATGTGTGTGTTTTATCAAAATATCTCCTTCCAAAAAAAATCGTAAGAAGCACAAACTTTGTGAAAATGATCCAAATGATTTACTTAAAACTTTGTACGCCTAGTACTTCCCCTCCCATACGCATAAATGCATTTAATTGTAGCGCTTTTCTAGGGAAATTAATTTTTGAAGAGTTTTGAAGCTGCAATCTTAAGCTTTCTTTTGAAGCAGTAAATCGGAAATACAGTTTTTTTGCTACAGGTAAAATTTAGTAGAAGGCATGTTGGAGGAGCTTAGAAAAGGAGAAACAATTGATTTTAAATATT
>JAAEAF010010143.1:0-21128 GCA_011037195.1 Triatoma infestans
AAAAAAAAAAAAAAAAAAAAAAAAAAAACTAGTAAAGTGATATTTCCGGTTGAGAAATTTTGACAGATAACGTACTGTCAGATTATTTCTGACAGTTTTGAGCAGTTTTGAGTCACGCACATACACAGACTATTCTCTAAAAACCACTTTTTTGGACTCAGGGGCCCTCAAAACGGATATTTCCGGTGAAAACTCGATATGGAAAATTTGACACGATTACAATACTTCCTCTTACTAGGAGTTCTTACTCTTCCTCTTGGAAGTAAAAAGAAATAAAAAAAATAACGTAATTGTGATGTAGTCTTTAAATTCTATAAAAAAAAAAAACACATTCTCAGAATTTTTACTTTCTCTTCCACACATTTCTACTTATCACGCCTTTTACTTACATTTCTACTTCTTTTATAAAGAAAACAGGAAATATGATGTTTGTGGTCCCCTGAATACAGAAAGTAGATTTATAGCGAATGTTCTAAGTGTGTTTATCTCTCACTCACACCCTCTCTCTCTCTCCTGTATGTAGAGTTTGAACAAAATAACTATAAACGAAAAACTCGTAGATGCTCAAAATGAGCTGAAACTTATCTTAGATGTATAAGACAAAAAAAATTGTTTAACAGGTTCTAGCGAAGTCAACTTTTCCTCTAAATTCCTTTCTATCTAATTCACGGTTCCACTAGAACACACAAAACTTTACGTATCCAAACCTAATTGTTTAAATTATTTAGTAATCCAAAAAAATCTTAATTATAATTATCCTCCGAACAAAGTCATTATAAAGGATCGTGTGATAAGTGAACCTGTTATTTGTGTCCCGTTTTACAGCGCGGAACGTGCCTCTAATTTAACGCCATAAAAATGATTTCGCAATAAATTTATTCGAAGATTTTGAGCAATATCCAGCAACTGGAAAGTGCAATTTTACTGATTTTTAGTTGTTGTTGTTGAGTTTTTCGTACTTTTCTCGAAAATGGCTCCAACAATTTTCTTTAAACTTCGTATACTATCTACACACATAAATAGCTTTCTTAGGTGTTGACAGGATGATTTTTTGGGGAGGTTCTAGGGGAACAGTAGCGTAATGCTTTCCTCTAAAGTACTAGATCCATGTCTGATGCGATAGTAGTGCGGCGGCGGCGACTTTTTGTTTTTGAGATATTCTAGGTATTTACACACTCTCACAGATGCAGACCATTTGCTACTTCTACTGCTATTACAAAAAGGCGCTACAGCCCTAGTTGAACCTGGGCCTCCTTCAAAAAGAATTGCCAACCTTGTCTATCCTCGGCTTTTCTTCTCCATCATCTTATACCAAGCTTCCTGAGGTCGCCCTCTATATCATCCAGCCACCTTGATCTTCCTCTAAATCTTTTTACTCCTAGCCTTCCTGCCATCATCCTTTTGGGTAGTCTAACTTCCGGCATTCTCTGCACATGACCAAGCCACCGCAGTCTTCCTTTCCTTCTTAATGAAGGCCATTAAAGTGGGTTCCCCGAATAACTCGGAAAGCTCCTTATTATTACAAATTCTCCAAATTTCCACTTTCATTGACCGGACCAAAAATCTTTCTCACAGCTTTCCTTTCCCAGTCACTCGGAATTATTTCACTCCTTTTGGTCAATACCCAGCTCTCACTGCGATACGCGATAATGGGTCTTAGCTGCACGCAGAGTGTGATCTGAAGCTAAGTACTTTATTTTACTATATTAAACAAAAACGCATCTACTAGCTGCCGCTGTCCTTGCTTCGATTTCAGCTTCTATACCATTACTAAAGCTCCTAGTTATTTGATGCTTTTACAGCATAGGAAATTGTGCTCATTAATCTGCCGTCGGTTTTTCCCTACTCCCTGAGTTTCTTGAAGTCTTCATATATTCAGTCTTGTTTTCATTAATACCATTTGCTAACAAACATTTTTTTTTCATATTCAGAGGGACACTAAAACATATATTTCTAATGAAAACTCAATTTCGATAATCTGGCATGATCGCAGTACTTCTTCCTCTTACTAATAAGCGTAAGAGATAAGGAAAAATAAGAGATAAGAGATAGATAAAAAAATCAGATGCGAGGTACTTCTTTCCTATTCTACACAATTCTAATAATTTGTTGTTCTTTTTTAAATTAAACATTTAGTGTATGATATAGGCAGTAGAACTGTGCATTCAGTTTGAAATGTCTCTTTTATAAGGAAATCTGTCACCAGAATCCCCTGAAAATGAATGTATCCGAAAAATGCTTCAATAAAAGTAGTTAATATGCTATAAATATGTTTAGAATCTAAATAAGTTTAAAGAAAGGTCATTGGAGACATTTACGACAAAATTGAGGGAAAAAAAATGATCAGTAAACAGATACTTTCAGTCGAAATATTGCCTGTAAAAAACCTTCATGGCAAATCCATGAATTTGATTGAGTAGATGGAATATCCTAAATTGATTTTTTCAATATTATTTTATTTGACTTCTCAGGAGTTTTAAATAATGGTAAACAATATACCAAATTATATACAAATAAAGAACCAGAAAATGATACTTTAAAAAGTAAAATAGTCTAGACTGTAATGTTTTGAGAGGTAATTTTATCAATACCTCATGACCTTGAACTTGACCCGCTAAACGAGCAAGTTGTGCCAACATTAAATCTGTATTACAAAGAATACAATATTAATATTATCCCAATTATATATTGTTTACCAATAATTATTATACAATGAACTTTAATAATGATAAATTGTTTTACAGAAAACAGACACAAACTGTTGAATTAAATAAATTCAATTAAAAAATATACATATTAAAATTTATTATTGATTTATTAATTTATCTATAATCTACTTGGTAAGTTTTACAATTTTAGTGAAATATAGTAAATAAAGTAAATAGTAAACATATAATGTTCCTGATCCGGATTTTCCACATCCATCGTCAAAGTTTTATCAAGTTCATGTAGAGAGTTTACATTAATGTTTCTATTACACACTATTTATAATCAACAAGTGTAGTGTGCAACAGAAGCACTAAGTTAAAAATCAATTTTTTTACACGAAACTTGATAACTTTGACGATGGATGATCTAGATGCAGCATCCAGCATTGTGGATCCCTCCACATAATTTAACAATATGTAACTTACATAATTATAATTTTCTATTTAATAATTTCATGGTAAGGTATTATAAATGTTGCTTTTTCGCTTTTGAATTTTTTTTTTTCCTTAGTTAGCCGCCGTTATCTAATTAATACTGCGTTCCTGAAAGATCATTCCGAGAAATACATGTTTCGAAGTCTCCTGAGTTCGAAAAAATATGTTTTCAGAAATTGGTTCTTTGTCATAGAAAAGGAAGTATAAAGTTGATATACTGTTTGCTATAGCAAGTGATCATTGCTATAGCTGAAATCATTTAACCAGTTTTTATTCTACTACTTTGATTTGATTTCAGTTTTTGCTCAGTTTGTGAAAATAGAAATAAACGATTTTAATTATAATTTCTTCTACATATTACATTAATACTATTCTTCTATGTATTAATACAGAGATTTTCCATATTTATTAGAATCTCTCTTAGAGAAAAATAATATTTAATTATTCTGATGGATGTTGTATCGCTATAAATAAAATTCTCGGAGGGATCGCAAGGAGTTGAAGAAAAATTTATAAGGAACCCCTGAGAAAAATAGATAAATATTTCATATGCACGTAATAAGGTTTCAGAGTAAAACAGACAAAATGTTATTATAAAGATTCCCTTAATCAATAATTTGAAAATAAGAAAATTTTAAATTCTCTGAAGCGAGGATGAAATCCCTCAGAAAACACTTTAAAATGCTAGAACTTCGGAAAAACCAAGATTTTGGCTATTTCCCACATTTTGTTTTATTCATTAACTTTTTTCAAAAAATATACTTTGGAATAAGAGTTAAAAATAAAGAAATATTTTATCCAATGGCATTTCAAATACATTAATTTGATGTAACTTCAATGATTGATGTGTGCTTCAAAGTAGTATAAGTTATTTGAGAAGCGCAAATCAGGAACTCCTTCAGCTTTGATTCATTTCTTGTGTCGCTAAAAATAAAATATAAGTTATTGTGTTGCTGAGTACAACATTCCTTTAAATTTTGTTTAAATCTGTGGAATAAGTGGCGTGCCAGCATCATAGACATTGGCATCCTGAGTTTTCTCATGTTGGCTGTGTACTCTCGTTACAGACAACAGCGCCTAGCCCCATAGAGGCTCTCCAAATAGAAAAGCTAAGGGCAACGCGCTGACTGGACACGAACCCGGATCTTCCGCTTGCCAGTCAGCGCGCCAGCACTGAACTAATCTCGACTCTATATTCTTAAATTACCAGCATTATACAACTGTTGTATATGCTGATGTTGTATATGCATCTCATAACATATACTCAAATAGCTTAAATCATTTCATATATAAAGGATTTACGGCCCACTATCTTAAGCCCTGATTCTCCAAACTAAAAAGTCCTCTATGTGATGAATCATTTAATTTATTTATTTTTACTATTTAAAATAAGAAAACGGGTTGGTGGAAAAGCCCCAAACAAAACAAGAGCTCTCTTCCAAAACTATAGTATGACCTTTGCGTGTGCTTCTAAAAGAAATTTGTAAAATTGATCTTTTGATACTGGCCCACTGTTTGGGTCAATGCATTATTTTGGACTGTTGTTAATAAACTAATCATATTCCTAATCATGAATGCCATGATAATGTCACCACTGCATTAGAAAACTTGGTCGTTAGGCCTAGTGACACACTTATAAGAAGGTCTTGGTCAATAAAGGTGAATCCTCCTTCCTAACTTTCTCATTACCATAGATGTCCAATGTAAACCAGTATCCATATCTAAATGACAACTCTTAGTTTATCTAAGAGTCTTCTGGAATGTTTAAGAGTTGCTAACACACTCGTCCAAAAAAATCGTGTTCATAGAACGCTCGTACAAAAAGCTGGTGTGGAACACGACTCTGTCTTATTGCTGTTAATAAATTATGTACACAATTTTCTTTACACTTACCCCTCATTTATTCATTTGACCTAACATTAATATAGGGGTTATTGGGAAACAAGTACCCAACCAGTTCTACCTACCCAGGTAGGTAGAAGGAAATTTAATAAAATATAGTTCAGAAGAGAGCGTCAATAATATTGAACTAACCTCACATATAATATTTGAAATTTAATTCCACAAATCTTAACAGCAAAACTAATAATTAAAATCAATCTTTTATGGAAAATGTTTCAAATCAAAGTGACAAGGTTTCAAATCTGTGCAGTTAGTGTACCAAGTTTAATGGAAATCGTAGTTTTTTTTAGAAAATTCGAAAAACCTGTTCTATACAAATCGCTCTTCCGATTAACCGATTTTCTTCAAATTTGAAATTCTAGCAATGCTTTCTGATAAAGGGTATTAATATTGTAATGTAGGCGGCATTACCTATGCACTTGTGTGCATTATAGGAAAAATAAACGCTATTGTTCTGCCAGAACCTCCCCCCCCTTTCAAAAATCAATTTTACCGGGGAAATATTTCAAATAAAAGTGAAACGTATTTATATGTGTTTGATGGAAATCGTTCAAACCGTTTTTGTTTGAAAAAATCACGAACGACTTTTTGAAATCGTTCGTAGTACCGAAACCAAATAACCAAGTTTGAGCTTCTTGCATTTTTTTTCATTATTACTTTCTCTTACTCCTAGTAAGTGGGGAAGTATTGTAATCGTGTCAAATTTTCGATATCTAGTTTTCACCGGAAATATCTGTTTCGAGGTCCCCTGAGTTAAAAAAAGTGGTTTTTAGCAAATGGTGTGTGTGTGTGTTTACGTATATATATGTAAACAGGCTGTCAAAATTTCTCAACCGGAAGTACCATTTTACTAGTTGGTTTTTTACGTTTTCTCAAAAATAGTTCCAACGATTTTCTTCAAACTTAGTGCACCAACTACACATACAAAGAGCTACAAGAATTTTTTAAATGAAACATTTCTCCGTGAAATTTCATTTAAGGGCACTTTTGTGGGGGATGGGTGGGGATTAGGTTTCCATGTAAAGTGCTATTTCAGTTTTATTAGACAATTCTCTCATCTAAACAATGTTAATTAAAATTAAATATATTGTTGAAATTCCGAGTTTGGAAAAAATCGGATGACCGGAAGTGCGTTTATTTTACCACTTTACTAAATGTATTTTTCACTTTTTTGCGATTTTCTCAAAAATGGCTCCAACGAATTTCTTGAAACTTCCTATATAAACTAAACATACAAAGATCTACAACTTTTATTTAAAACATTTTCCAGGGAAAATTCATTTAAGGGCACTTTTAGGGGAGGGATGGGATTATTTTTTTTTCTCTAAAGTGTTATCATAGTTGAGCTGCTATATCTGAACCATACACGTTGGCTTGAAAGAGAAATTGAGATTTGCTTCCTGTGTAGCTCTAAACTGTGTAAAGTTGAGCACTTATTCAATTTTACGGCCGAGTGTTCTATTCTATCTGAATTTCGGGATCTTTATAAGGGGGGGGGGGTTCCACATTAACGAAGTCTGAACTTGTAGCTCGCCTGAACGGCACTGACTGTCATCCTTTCATTCATTATGCTCGACATGCTTGGAAGTATTGACACAATTTAATTCGAGAATTTTTATTTTTAGTTAAACTTTCTTTTGTTCAACTTAAGCGCTTATTTCAGTTATTGTAAATAATTTATTAATTAATTGTATATCTTTATTTCGTATTCTTATTATTTTATTTTAATTATTAATATTAATTTTTTGTATTCTTATTTATTTATTTTTACAGTACATATACTTTAATGAAGTTCCTTATTTTCTTTTTCTCATAAAAGCTAAAGATCTTAAAAGAAATTTTAAAAAATAAAAAATTAAATAAAAGAAAAAATTACTATAATCATTATATAATATTATAATTAAATTATCATTATTATTATTATGTCATAAATTTATAATCTTGTCTGAGACTCTGACTGACGGATTGAAATCCATGCCTACAGAGTAACTTGTTTATATAACGTTATATATCATTTGGAAAAATAAATAATGTGCTATTATTATTATTATTATTATTATTACTATCATAGTTGATAAACTATAATTGGATGATAGATTATACAATTCTATCATTCAAACAATATTAATTAGAAATAAATATATTGCCAAAATTTCGAGTTTCATGAAAATTAGTAAACCGGAAGTGCGCTTTTATTGAACAGTTTCTCTGAGTTTTCAACGAATTTCATTAAATTTGTTACACAAATTATAAAATTTGTCAATTATAATTTTGAGTAATGGAGTAAGAGAAACTTGTGTGTGTGTGTGTGTTTCACATCGGATTTTTTTCTGGAGACTTTGTTTAATTATTCAAAGAATTTTGTGTGCATACAATAAAACATACAAATTATTACGGGGAAAACTTAATTTCCCAAAACTGCCATGATGCAATTTTTCCTCTTAATAGGAACAAACATGGAATAGCATAAATCTTTTAGAAGGAACAACTATTTTACTAAACAACTTGCCACTTACAATTTCATTAGAAACATTTGTATTTTGAATTAATAGTATTCACACTAAGGTAAATAATTGAGTAATTATAAAAGTTTTGTTTTATTTGTTAATCTTCTGTAGATGAAACAGGAAATTGTTTAATTTGAGTAGGCTGAATAATTATCTGTGTTTGGTATATCTTGGTTTCTTTTTTTACTTTCTCTTACTCCTAGTAAGAGTAAGTATTGTAATCGTGTCAAATTTTCGATATTGAGTTTTCACCGGAAATATCCGTTTTGAGGTCCCCTGAGTCCAAAAAAAAAGTGGTTTTTAGCAAATGTCTGTGTGGTGTGTGTGTGTGTCCGTGTGCCCGTGTGTGTGTGTGGTGTGTATGTTTGTATGTGAACAGCATAGCTCAAAAACGAAAAATCATAGAAAGTTGAAATTTGATATTCCGTTTAGAGGTCACCATGGGATCTGACTGTACGTTATCTGTAAAAATTCCTCAACCGGAAGTACCACTTTACTAGTTGGATTTTTTACTTTTTTGCGATTTTCTCAAAATGGCTCCGACGATTTTCTTTAAACTCGAAAACATCAACCACACATACAAAGAGCTACAACTTTTAATTTGAACATTCTCCGAAACTGCTTCTGAAGGGCACTTTTGGGGGAGGGGTGGAGTTAAGTTTCTATCTAAAGTGCTATGTCAGTTTATTAGACAATTCTGTCATCTAAATAATGTTAATTACAATTAAATATGTTGTTGAAATTCCGAGTTTTTGAAAAAATAGGATAACCGGAAGTGCGTTTACTTTACCACTTTACTAAATGATTTATTCACTTTTTCAAAATTTTCTCAAAAATGGCTCCGACGATTTTTATGAAACTTCGTATATAAACTAAACATGCAAAGATCTACAACGTTTATCTAAAACATTTCTCTGGGAAAATTCTTTTAAAGGCACTTTTAGGGGAGGGGTAGGGTTAGATTTTCATCTAAAGTGCTATCCTAGTTGATTATACAATTCTATCATTCAAACATAATTAGTTAGAAATAAATGGATGACTGAAATTCCAAGTTTCAAGAAAATTAGTAAACCGGAAGTGCGCTTTTACTGAACAGTTTTTTCAGTTTTCGACGATTTCATTAAATTTGGTACACAAACTATAAAATTTGTCAATTATCATTTTGAGAACTGGAGTAAGAGAAAGTTGTGTGAGTGTTTCACACCAGATTTTTTTAAGTTGTTTAAGTTCCCTTCTTTTTTTATATGTTTCTCTTCATCTTTCAAGAATATCTATATGTACGTACTCGTATAATAAAGCTTTGATAAAGACAGGAACCTCCATTGAAACGTTGGCATAATTGAATGTTATTTCTTATTGACCGATCCTCACTCAATTTATTCGTGAACATAATAGATCAACGGTATATAATACCTTTCTATTTGAAATATTTTAGCCCAACTCTCAATGGTAGTTTGGATGGAGTATGTAACTTAATCTGTAAACTGGCTGCATCTAGTTTCTACTTTCTCTTATTCCTAATAAGAGGAAAAGAATCGTAATCGTGTCAAATTTTTGATATCGAGTCTTCACCGGAAATTCACGTTTTGAATACCCAAACTTTTTTGAATCCAAAAAAAAAAGGGTTTTTATTAAGAAAATGGTCTGTGTGTGTGTCTGTCTGTGAACAGCATAACACAAAAACGAAAAATCGCAAAAAATTCAAAATTGACAATTCCTTGTGGGTTGTAGCTCACTATAGGATTCGACAATAACTTACCCATCAAAATTCCTCAACAGGAAGTACCACTCTTGACTGGATGGATTGTTTTCACTTTTATAAGATTTTCTTTAAACTTTGTATATCAACAACACACATTAAGCGCTACAACTTTTATTTGAAACCTTTCTCTAGAAAATTCATTTAAGGTGTTTTGGGGGGGGGGGGGGGGGAGGGTAGGTTATTTTTTTCTCCTAATAAAGTGCTATTTCAATTTTAATATAATTGTATTGTTTAATATATTGATTTTTTTTTTTTTTTTATCCCTTACCAACTGTTGGCAATTTAGCCGTTTTATCTCGGGCAACCCAATATAACAGAGCCCTAGCGTAATTGGGGTCTTGTTCGGCAGTATCCTCACACTGCTGTGTGCAAGGTGCTCACCGTTCAGTATGCCATCGTTGCAAAGTGGGCATCCGGCATTCCGTACCACTCCAATCGTGCTCGCTTAAGTAGTCATGGCTAGTAGACATTCTAAAATAGGCAGTGAACACACGTCGAGGTAAGTGACATGGGACCACTTGATCTAACAGTGTAGCCCAAGCTTTTACTTCTGCCTGATGTTTGTGTAGATCACTCAGCATCTCCTTCATGGTGCTGTTTACCAGGGAGCATATATTCCTGTTCGGCACAAGTCCCATAGAGTGATCCATTAAGTATTCCTTCTTTTACCAACTGATCCGTCCTTTCGTTGCCCTCGATTTCACAGTGGCTGGGAACCACCCACTGGTAGGCAATCTCTCACCCTTCATAAGTAATATTAAATAGAATTATATATGTTGCCTACGTTCCGAGTTTGAATTTGAAACTGAAAATTGATCACATCAACCTTCCGGCTG
Organism: Triatoma infestans; assembly: GCA_011037195.1. Classification (NCBI taxonomy): domain Eukaryota; kingdom Metazoa; phylum Arthropoda; class Insecta; order Hemiptera; family Reduviidae; genus Triatoma; species Triatoma infestans. The sequence goes on from JAAEAF010010143.1 coordinate 10,151, forward strand.
ACGGATACTTATCCAAGCCGTAATACCTTTGATTATTAGCCAGTTGTATATTTGATTTCTTGTAATTTTGGAATCAAGTATATTAAGTATTCCGAGTTTGAAGAAAAACGGTTGATAGGAGTGCATTTTTATTGAAATAATATCAGTTTTCTGAGATTTTGTCCATAAACACACCGACGGATTTCATCATTTAATTTGTTGCACTAACTATGAATACTTTTATTGGGACCTTATTCCGAAAAATTCCTTTAAGAGAAGTTTTGGGAGAGGGTGAGTTAACTCCAAAATGTCATTTTATTAAGTTTAGATTCTCCAATAGATATAAAATTGAAGACAATCAAACATTTAGTAAAAATTATAAGTTTGCCACTTAAATACGACCCATTTTTATAGCCAACTCATTCGTAGAAACACTTTCTCTTACTGTAAACTGCGTTAAGAGAAAGTCGTGTGAGTTTTTCACACCAGATATTGTATTTTTATTTGAAATGAGCCATGAGCTCTTTCGAACGAATTGAAATATATGTAAAAAGCTTATAAATATGCAGAAACTCTTGCACTTAATGATTCTTGTAGCTAGATTGATTTTAAATCGCAAAAGTTAAACTCAACATTTCTTGGCACACTGATGGTTGTAAAACGAATTATGGAATGGTACTCGTTGAAATCTGTAAGACGACTGATGAAACAATGCACTTGGTAGTTAAAAACCTGCCCTTTATATATATGATTACTAAGAAGGGGTTAAAAGACAAAGAGTGGCCGAGTTCTTCGACCTCTCTTGTAACGGTGTCTTGTACCTGGGTTTTTACCCTTCTGCCAGCCAACTTACAAATTTCCTTAAAACATGATATTATTTAAAATATAAAATATATTTCCAATTTTTTTCATTTGCTTCTTCCACTATACTAACAATGAAAATTTGCCATTAAAAAGGAAATAGGACACAAGTTTAAGACAGACGAATTTTTTGGATTAAAAAAGTTATTATTCAAAACATATATTATAATTTCTAATATGTAGAATGTATAGGCGATGTGTGAATGTATTTAGTATGATTTTTAAACTGCTTTGTAGAGCGACTACTTACCATACTACTCGTATTTATAGATTACACACACTCTGTGCACACAAATCTTGGATATCATTCAAACATATATTATATAAATTGTATAATTTTCTATATTAATATATATTATTATCTATCATATATAATTAACGGAAGTATTATAATAGTGTCAGGTTTTTAGAAATTGAGTTTTCACTAGAAATACATATTTATAAAAGTCCGCACGAAATATGAAAAAAATGATTTATTATCAAATGTCTGTCGGAATTATGTTTATTGAAAATCAATACCGGAAGTAGTAATTTACTGAATGCATGTTGTTAGCGTTTTTCTAATTCGAAGTCTAAATGATTTTCTTGATACTTTATGTGTATTATATACAAACATATATATGGTTCTTCCGAATAAATTCATTTTAGCCTTGTTTTTTTCTGGGGAAGTATGTTGATTATACTTGAATTGAAGAATGCTTGAATTTTGAATTTTGATAATAAGAAGATATGTTATTTGTTTTAATGTTCCTTTTATTGTTTGACACAAATTTATCGAGTGAGTTCAGTGTATTATTCCACCCCTCATGTTTCTATTTCATGAGATCTATAATATATTATAATACTTGTAACAGAAACATTACGTTGAAGTGAAAATCTCTACACGGACTTGGTGAATTTGCTCTGACGATGGATGAAAATTCGAAACCATTCAGAAACCAAATAAATATGCATGCTAGGACGGATAAAATTCCAGATGTTATCCAAACATTGTGGACCCATCCACAATATTTAACAAAGCCTACATTGCGTTGTTCTCAATCTGTGATATTTTTTAAATGATCAAGTTTTGCCATTTTATGACCAAGAATGCAAAATATGGAAGTGCGAGCCGTGATAAAGATAAAGGCAGATTAGACGCCATATTGGGGAAGAAGATTTTTTTCTTCATTTCCAGTTGTCAAAACGTGGATAGCGAACTTTAAACGTGAAGTGTTCTGAAAGATCAAAATCGACTACAACCGAAGAAATCATCCAAAAAGTCCACCAAAACCTTTGTGAATGATCGCCAGTTACAAAATTGACAGAAATAGCTAAGAGATTGCTGGCTTATCGAAAGAATGAGCGAATCATATCCGAACTGAAATAATATTTGCTTTGTGTTGGTGCTGCAACTACACGAACTTGGTGAATTTGCTCTAAGGATGGATGAAAATCCAAGACCGATCAGAAATCAAATGAATATGCATGCTACATGGAATAAAATTCCCAATGTAGGGTTTGTCCAGTTTTCAAGTTATGCTAAAAGACAAATGGCATTTTAAGATGGCTGCAAGCTCCATCTCCTGGGGAGGTCGGAAACGTATCGCCCCCACCCTCGTAACTGTTCGATATTCTTAATTTATAAACAAATTTAAAAAAAAAAATCACAGCTTTTCTCAAGAAAATGCAAAAATAGAAATGAAATAACGTTTCAATAAAATGATATTTCCTGTTATTGATTTTAACCAAAACCTTATTGTCGAGTTCCTCTTTGAACTTGTGTGGTTTTCTGTGTGTTTGATTTATGCTAACTGTTTGGTGTACACACCCACATAACAATTTATAAAAACCAAATTTTTATGGATTCACGGGAGCTCAAAAACATACCTATATTTGCGGTGTTAACTCAGTTTTAAAATAACACTAAAAGAAAGTAATAAAAGTCTGTGTTACACTGTAGATGTTATTTTCTTTTACTGTAGTTCCCTGATTTGTCATAGTTTATTCTAACTGGAATCTTATCAACACAATGTTTGGTTGTCTTAGTGGGGGGAGTTTATGAAAATCTTGCATTACACTGAACATCACTTTAGAAGAAAATTCCCAGAATAATTTTCTTCCGATCAAATTTGTTTAATTAAAAATGAAAAATCTTCAAGTTTAACAAAAAAAAAAAAAAAAATCAAATTGAGAACACTACAAAAAACTGCAGACAAGCGGTATTACAGTTTTTTCCTCGAGAAGGACTAGAGTTTCAGCTCGCGATCTTTTATTAGGGCGCGTAAAATGAAACATTTTATTTCATTGAATTCGTTTAGCTTTTAAAAGAAAGGAAAGAATCATGTCTCCCATCTTAGTTCTCTTGCTTCCGAAGAGGTTAACCGTACTGATTGCTGGCAAACCTCCACATTCCGTGAAGTCTCGTATATGTTCACAGACTGTACATATCTTCTACTAGACGCACAATTGGCGATACTATTTACCAATCAGTCTAATTGTAGATAGTGTGTTGAGCCTATTATATTGACCTATCTCCCATACTCTGAGCTTCATTGATTTTGATTTTGAATGTCAACAGAACTTCATAACAAACAAGTTTATATCATTCAGCTCAAATAATGTAGGACATGTGGACTTCAACCGAAAAAAGGATTTTAGAATGGAGTGTGCGTTTGAATAGCGTAAATTAAATAAGAAAATCGCAGAAAGTTCAAACTTTCATCTGTCAAGGTGTTTATGGAAAAACGTCAACCAGAACTGTCGGGTTTACCGAGTTACAAAACATTTCTGCTTTCAGTGATTTTTATTTTTCTCATCATTGTCTTCAACGTTTATCTGAAACATTGTATTTCTACCGTATATACACAGATATATTGTAGAAAACAATCATTTATACTTTAAGTATTCTTGCCATATACAAGACTACCCGGAATCCATTAGCCTGGCTTTAATATGACACGTTCGAACTAAATTGTCTTACTTGAAATTATTAGAAATCGATTCTGCTCTTCATATTGCTTCTAATATCTGCATTATTTACGGAAGAATCAGGGGGATTGGACCAAGCGTTCCAGCCTGGACCGCCATCAGTCTTTTCAGCCTAAAATCTTTCAGCAGTTTGTCAATGTTCACTACTATATTTCTAATCTCACTGTCTATAATGGGTTTCAGAAGGAGAGAAAATGGGTTGTATAGATAAATAAACTAGAAGTATGGGTGAACACTGTATAATCCAAGAGTAGCATAAACTGCCTGGCTTTACACTAAAATACATAAAATGGTAGGGAGAGGTAAAGAGAAAGGTAGATGACGTATTGTGACTGCTGTATGAACTCTGCTGCCAGACTGTCGATAGACTCTCTCCTATGGCTGACCAAGCTGTATTTAAACAGTTTCTCCCACTCTAGTCTGGCCTAAACTAGTGGGTGAGACTCCCCCCCCTCTCTCTCTCTGCTTTGGATCCCTCTCTTCGGATCCTATTACACTGTCCTATATGACTATTAACATTCAATATTTATTTCGTTTGCGCCCGAACCAAAACTAATTTCATTAATTTATATCATCTGTTTGGTGTAGTGGTTATGACCATGGACTTATAACTGGTAGTCCCCAGTTTGAATCTCACTTATAACTGTTAAATTTATATTAATTTAAAAAAGTTATAATACTTATGTATGTGTCACCAATATTATTAAATTAATATAGATTTGTTTGAGGAGTTTCTAAATAAACTACAAATTTAGGCCAACATTTTGGTATTATTATATCATCGTTAGGGATTATTGTGCGTAAATAATATTTACAGTAGTTCTACTATGGTAGGTTATGATAATCCCTGATGATGATATAATATATATATTGAAACGTTGGCGTAAATTTCTAGTTTATTCAGAACGGACTTCTCCTATATTAAAAGTAAACTATGTGCTTCCTTTCCCGTCCACGACACTTAATTTCAGTACTTGGACGTTAAGCCCGCCTGAACAATTAGGCAATATATTATTTTTTACTTTACTTTTAAGATAGTTTATAAGTGTTCACCCTACATTTTTGTTTTCTTTATGTTCAGCCACCAAGCTTTTCTAATTCTTCTATTTCCGCCAATAGAGGTAACTCTGTTAAGTTTTCGCGGCCATTTTCATGAAAAATACTTGAGTTGTGACCGAGTTAGTGGTTTGCTAGAAACCGACGTTTTGCCCATGATGCAATGAACCTCTTTAGGGTCGTTACACCTTGAAGCCAATAAGGCAATAATTACTCTTTGCCTTATTGCAAATGGGCGAAACGTCGGTTTCTAGCAAACACCGATGCGATCTCAACCCGGAAACTCAAGTGTTGTTCAATATTGATTATATTTTTCTTTTCTTTTTATCCTGCTTAATGTAAGTTTAGTAAATATACAAAGATCTCAAAAAGAAAATAAATTATCTTTATTAGAAAGTGCATTGTTCCAAAAAAAAAAAATTAAAGAATAAAAAGAAGAAGAAATTGCAGCTGTTTTCTATGTCGAGTTAAAATGTTAGAAATATTCAAATGATACTAATAGCCGAGTTAATGACGTCATATTACGTGTTAAAGTGCCAAATTTAGTTGGCCTAGCTAAAGGTTTTTATAGTGTCGTTGGCGTGGTTGTGAATCATGCTTTCTACAATCTTATATCATGAACATAGTATATATACTTTTGATATATTTAATTTAAAAAGAAAGAATCAAATAAATGAATTGTTTGTAGTAGTAGTAGTAGTATTATGTCCTAATTTCAGTTAATGCACAAATAACTAGAAATGGAATAAACTTATGGCATCATTAATAATACATTCCATTTATCTGATGAAAAGTCTAATAATATCTCTACTTTTACTACATTTATCAATTTACAGTGACTTCTTCCAGTCCATTCAATTACAGTCATATTAAAAAAGGTGGTAGTGGATTTTATCTCACTCCTAATCTAAGGGCTAGCGCGCTAGTTTGATGAGAGCGGTCACTATTCGATTCCTTAGAGGTTTCAAAGGTGCTAAGCTATAGTTACAGCTTTAGCTACAGCTATAATTGGACGGCGTGGGGCATGTCGCTAACCACTCATTCCTCAGTAAAAATATATGACTTTTTTTTTTTTTTAATCAAGGATTTAGTAACAATGCTTTTCTTGAAAAACCTATTTTCTTTAGTACCGGTAGGACGAAACTTTCAACCCAAATACCCCTTCCAACCTTCCATGTTTATTTTTCTAAGACATTTGAGGATCTGGGAATGCTCTACGGAGGATATCTATTGCATTCTCTCAGTCCTAGAGGACAATTTTCAAGAATTATACTATTATTGAGTCATCCTCATTTCCGAGATCTTCTTGAAGAGTCTTCTATTACTTTTATGACATTACCTTCTATGGCAGCATGCCCAGGGCACCCAAAAGAGGGTAACTCTATGATTTCTGTCCAGATCATTAGGTTTACCAGGCATTCCTATAACCACTGCCCATTTACCCAGTGTTTTGATGACAGCTGTCTATCGGATAGGATTACAGCTTCTTGATTCTATAATTCCTATTTAACCGGACACACCTTCTAATTACGTGTCTCCAATAATGGACTTCATGCATTCCAGCCTTTAATATGTATTATATATATTTTTTTTTTTTTTTAGAATTTACAAGCCTTAAGATCCTGCTTCCCAGAATCCTGCTAAAATCCATTTGCCTCTGGGAGTAATATTTCAAATGAAAGTGATAAGACTTATTTTATGCAATAAGTATTGCATTTTATGATATAAAGAGTAGTAAAATCACTTTATTGTCGCGTTAAATATGATTTTATAACACTTAAAACTATTTAAAACACTTACAGCATAATAACTATTTAGGAAAATTGTAGATGTAAGTAAATTATAGAGAATATTTCTTATGAAGATTATCTTAGGTTAGTGTTAAAACTATATTTCCTATATAATGTTTTTTTTAAATATTTAAATTATTAATTAATTATTGGTTATAAAAATATTAAAATATACATTTAATTAAAAAAAAAAAAAAAACACTAATATTCTTTAATATATTTCAGCAATTTTCACCTCAAATTGTTATTTAATGATATTTGGCAACCTATGAGGTTACTCTGTCTGTCTTTAATCTGTCTAGATAAAAAATTTAGCTGAATTAGCGTCTTTTAGACTTTAGAGCAGAGGAGATAGATAAGAAAATGTCTAATAATTAAAAACTCATTAATTTTTGAAGTTAGAAAAATAAATTATAACAGAAACATAAGTTGAAAACAAATTAATTTCCATAGAAAAGCGGAATAACTCTTTTCTAGCATAATTAATAAACGCCAGTCAACTTACACATAATAGACAATTAGCATAACTATCAAAATACAAATCGATCTTAAAGCAGATTGAAAAGTATGAACTTATAAAAGAATTTTCTATTTATAATTTTTCAATTTAAATTTTCTCTTACAAAATTATTAATGGAAAATTTCATCAAACACCCCCCACTCTCCTGCTGAGAACCTTTCACTAAAGACAAACATATAAGTTTATCATTGTTTACTGTTTACGATAATTTATTTTAAAATCACTTAATGAAGTCACACATCAATTAGGATAATATAAGAAACATAATTTCAATCTTCTAATGGGATTATGATAAATTAGATAACTAAAATTTAAATTTTATTTTTAAAAACTAACGGGATACTACAAATAGTTTCAATTTCTATGAAATCCAACCATTGTAACAGTGCTAAATGCTCATTATTATTATTATCATATGTCATTCCAAACTGTGTGTGTACCTCTGCACACTGATCACGGAATTTCCTTCATATTTGAAGCAAAACTAGTCTGTTTAACCATGTTTACTATTACTCATGTCTAGAGAAATTGACTCAACTAAGTCACTCTGACAGATACAGCTACTAACATTATAAAAACTCCAAATACACATTATTAATTACCATAGTCCTATTTTGTAGATTGTTGTAGGGGATTATTGCACTGGGACCTGAAAGACCTATTGTGCCCCCCGGAGCCTTCTCAGTGTACTGCCGGCCTCCAAGCATGTTCTCTAGCTACAGACAACACTGCCTACCACCGGACAGTGAGTTGTAGAGGCTCCTAGGAAGAGAAAATGTAAGGGCAGCATGCTGGATACGAACCCGGGACCTCCGCGTTGCTAGTCCAGCGCACTACCATTGAGCTAATCCCTTCCTTCTCTCTTCGCTTGGGCCAATTAATTACTGGGACTATAGTCCTTTTACTTTTCTTTGGATTTTTTTTTTTTTTTTTATGAGAGGGAAGTAATTGCGATCGTGTCAGATTTCGAAAATTGTGTTTTTTTTTACCGGAAATACATGTTTTGAGGTCTCCGGAGTCCCGAAAAAGAAAATTGTCCGTGTATTATTTATATACGTGAACAGCATTATTGCGATAAATCGCAGGAAGATGAAACTTGAAATACCTTGTTCGGCTATCAACATAGGGTTCCGGACAGGAAGTTATCTGACCAACTTTCCATAACCGGAAGAATCACTTTAGTGAACAGATTTTTTGAGTTTTTTTGTGATATTTTCGAAAACGCTACCAATGATTATCTTTATTTTTTAAACTTGGTATATCAATTACACATATATAAAGCTACAAATTTTATTTGTAACATTTCTCCGAAAAAAATTCATTTATAGGCGTCTTAAGAGGAGGATATGGGGGTTGGTAGATTTTCTCTGAAGTTCTATTTTATTTATTATACGATTCTATCATCTAAATAATATTAATAAGAAATTAAACGCTAATGACCGCCGCTGTCGATGCTTCACAAAAAAAATAAATAAATAAATAAATAAGAATTATTATTATTATTCAAGGAAGGGGAGGGCAAAACCCTAGGCTATCCAAAGGCCCATATAGCTACCCCTAAAGAATAACAACTACTGGATCTGAAACAAAAGCCCCGTCCCAGGTTTTACCCATCTAAGTTTCACCACAGACCGAACAAATCGGACCATAACCTTAAAAGGACATAGCTTAAGATTCTCTACCGATATCCTATTCCGGCTGAAGGTCCTAAACTTAATCTCCTCACAGCCCAAACAATCCGTCATCAGATGCGTGGGTGTTTCCTCCTCCGTCTCATGAGTCCCATTGTATAGAGATGTCTCCTTAAGCCACAATGCCCAATGAGGAAGGCAACCAGATGCCTGAGAGAGGTCCGTGAAAGACATCGGATCCCGCTACTCAAAGCTTCGTCCGGACCCCCAATTAGCAGTTTAGACTGCCGACAACCCACTGCACTCATCCACGTCTGGAAGCCTGACAAACATGTGCCAGAAGACACCAACAGCAGGCTCTGGACCAATAAAAGAGAGAGAGGCGCCTAATTTGGCAAACCTATCCACCTCCTCATTCCCAAAGATTCCCATAAGACCTGGAACCCAGACCAGAACCACATTTTTCAATGAAGAAAGATCTTTCAGTCTTTTAGAACATTCCAACACCAATCTGGAAGTGAAGACACATGAGCTAAGCGCCTTCAACGCAGCCTGGCTGTCCCAGCAGATACAAACACCTTTCAAATTAGTGTTACGCACCCTCTCATCCAAAATACGGCAAAGAATTGCATAAACCTGAACCTGGAAAACGGTGGGTCAATTGATATGGAAAGTTCGCGCACAGCGAACACAAGAGAGTGAACGGAAATAATTGTTGAGTAGGCCGGGACCCTTTCAAGGACTATTAGCGCCGAACAATAGAAGTAATATTTGTTATTAAAACATTCCATAGCCATTTATCATTATATACGTATATATCATTTATTTTTAGTTCATTGACTGTTTTTTAAACAATTTTCCGTGCACATTCTCTTTACATACATTTTATTTCTTTTGCAAGTTAAGGACAACAAATTATGTGATTCAACATGCAAAAATTGTAAATAAATTGCAAATGAAATATACACACATAAACCGAGAGAGAGTGAGAAATGTAATAAGAACGTGATGATATTACAATTTGTGAAACAATTTATCATTGACGTTCCCACTGTTATAAAAACCAAACTTATCTCTAACCTTAAAATAAAATGATGGTATCTATATCCATATTTTTATTACACCTTAACATACATACATGTAAAATATTTTGAATATTCTACCAATGGTGGTTGTTTTATTTATTTTTAGTTAAGAATTTGTTACTTAATTACATTCCATTTTATAATAATAAAAGGAAAAAAAAAATTGAATTTTATTTGTATAGTTATATTACTTTTATGATTTATGATGAAGTGTTTGCAGAAAGTAAATTAAAATGCATGACTAGAATTCGAAATTTGAAGAATATTGGTTGAATCAGAAGTGCGCGGCTATACTGAGTTTGTTTAGAATTTTCATGAAAAGGGGCCCATTAATTTTCTTTAAACTTGGTATTCTAGTTGAAATGTACAAACCCGTCTTGGATGTAAACTTGACTTTTTGGTATCATATGAGGTTGAAACAGAGGGCACCACTATACATGTTACATTCATATTAACAGTACAAACCCCCCATTATTTTTATTTGTTTGTAATGCAAGCCGTACTAAATGTGGCAAGTTTAAAGGAAATTTTTCAAATAGAATTATTAGTAAGAGAAAATGAATGAAAGTTTTTCTACTTTTTTTTTATTAATATAATCATCTAATTATAATCATGTTAAATAGAAAAAACTGTCCCCTTTCCAAACGATTGGAAAATTCCCGCCCCCTAATTATATGTTATTAACAAAACTGGATTAAACTAAATTAAGAAGAATAAAAAAAAACTAGAATCCAGATATATAAGTATATAAAGAAGAAGAAGAAGGAAGAGTCGCTTGGGTCAAGGCAGGTCTGCTCTGTGATAAAATATATTCTCCATTTATAGTGACGTCATCTTTGTTTCAATTAAATTGTCATCTACTTATAAATTCTAAGAAGATGACATTATCTTTTATTGTTATAATTTTTTTTTTTCTTGTTATTTTTTTTGAAGTGGTAGATTTTTGTTCATTGGAGAACGCACTTCTTCTCTGTATACTGTCGGGGAAGAATGAATTGTATAGGAACGCGAAAGAGTAGCGAGCGCTGCCTGATCACGGACCTCTGAAACTTCCGGTCCTAATTCCGACCTAATACCGTTCCCATT
>JAAEAF010010144.1:0-26124 GCA_011037195.1 Triatoma infestans
CACTGTCCGGTGATGGGCAGTGTTGTCTGTGGCTAGAGAACGCTGGTAAGAGGCCGGCTGTGCATTGCAGAAGGCTCCGGAGGGCACAGTAGATCTTTCAGATCGCAGTGCAATCATCCCCTACAAAAATCTGCAAATCCAGCTAATATGCTAATAGCATCTTAGATTTTCCATTGCAGCTTGCTTGATTTTGTCGCCACATCTATCAGTGATGTGCGTGGCTGATTTTCTTAAAACTCTAGTGCTGGGTTTCTCAATCTTTTTTCCAAATGTGGCCCCCTTGTCCTACATAAGTAGCTCCCGCTTGCTACGGCTCCTGCCCGGCTTATTCCTAAGAGCTTATTAAGAGAAAGGGACAAAATAAGAACCCTAGATACTTAAGTGAAATGAGAATCTCCAGAATTATGTTCGGATTGATTTCCTAAACTCTAATTCTTTCTTGTCTTTTTTAATAAACAAAAACATTTATCTTAACTGCCTAGAGATCTTGTTGGGATAGCAGAAGTAAGTATAATGCTTTAAAATCTTAAGATTGGAAAAAAAGCTATCAACAGGAAACATGTATTATCTCAATATTAGATTATTCAAATACAGGAAATGATAGTGTTTATTTTCAGGTAGGTATTGTAGCTCCATTTCTAACTTTTTGGTATTCTAATCATCCAATAATGATTATTATCATGTAATATTTCAAATCATTTGACTTGGGTAATCTACCAAACACATGCCAAAGAAAAAATATGGCATGAAACACTCACACAACTTTCTCTTACTCCAGTTTTCAAAATTGTAATTGACAATTTTATAGTATGTGTACCAAATTTGATGAAATTCGTTGGAATTCGTCGAAACTAAAAAATTCAGTAAAAGCGCACTTCCGGTTTACTAATTTTCTTGAAACTCGGAATTTTGGTCATACATTAATTTCTAATTAATTTTGTTTAGATGGTATAATTGTATAATCAACTTATGATAGCACTTTAGGGAAATATTATTGTTATCATCGCAGTGATGGGATAAATATATCATTTTTAGACGTATATTTAGAGTCTAATATCATATATCGATAAGAACAATATACATCAGGGTGATATTAAATATAGTAGATCTGGCAACCCTATGTGTAACTGTATTAACGGCAGAAAAGAAAGGCATATGAGTGTACACATCAGATTGTTTTAAAAATAATGTAGAAATCTTAAAACTTTATTTAAAAAAAAAAAAAATCTTGTATATTAACTTCTCAAATAACTTTTACTTATAGAAATTTTAATTCTCCAAATTAACTTAAAATTGGAACCTTTATTAATCCTTTAACCATCGACGTTATTAAATTAGATGATAATTATCGTGAATTATTGATAAAATTTGGGAAAACCGGATTTTTACTCTTTTTTTTTTTTTTAAATAAAAAGGAAAACTAAAATTCGAAATTGTGAAGGGAAATATAATTACTTTTTTTTTTTTAATTAAAAAATTAATTATAAGCATAATCTGTCGGTAAACTGGACATGCTGAATTTCCCTTCCTTTAAAAGAGAGATCGTTGTAATATCTCGTATTCTCTTACTCCTAGTAAGAGAAAGTACTGTAATCGTGTCAAATTTTCGATATCGAGTTTTCACCGGAAATATCCGTTTTGAGGTCTCCTGAGTCCAAAAAAGTGGTTTTTAGCAAATGGTGGGTGTGTGTGTGTATATGAACAGCATAGCTCAAAAACGATAAACCGTAGAAAGATGAAACTTGATAATCCGTTTAGTTCACCATGGCATCTGACAGTACGTTATCTGTCAAAATTCCTCAACCGGAAGTACCATTTTACTCATTTTTTTTTTTTTTCACTTTTTTCGTTTTTCTCAAAAGTGGCCCCGACTATTTTCTTCAAACTTCCTATATAAGCTACACAAACAAAGAGCTACAACTTTTATTTGAAACATTTCTCTGGAAAAATTCATTTAAAGGCACTTTTAGGGGAGGGGTGGGGTTATATTTTTCTCTAAAGTACTATCATAGTTGATTATACAATTCTACCATCCATACAAAATTAATTAGAAATAAATAGATGGCCCAAAATTCCGAATTTGAAGAAAATTAGTAAATCGGAAGTGCGCTTTTACTGAACGTTTTTTTTTTAGTTTTCGACGAATTTCATTAAATTTTTTTTCACATACCATAAAATTTGTGAATTATAATTTTGATAACTGGACTAAGAGAAAGTTGTGTGAGTGTTTCAAACCAGAATTTTTTTTTTTATATCGCTAACAGCTATTAGGTGTGTCTGTTATTGTTAGGATGATATGATTTGTGATGAAGATATGATATTGTTAGCGATAAGCTATTGAATGAGGCAGATAATTGGTGAATATATTACGATTTTATTATAGAAGGATTTTCATGTCTACTATTTATTTGTTTACCAAAAACGGAGGTGTGGAATATGTACCCTAACAAATGAACTATTAAATTCCATTCTCTCTATGCTACTGTTATTTTTTAAGGCTTACATTTTTTTTTTTTGTTATTAAGCGAATTTCTTTAATTCCATAATTTAGCGTATCTTCATTCTCCTTTTCTATACGAGGAACAAACTAATTACAGAATGAATTTTGTTGCTCTCCGGGTGTTTATAGTTTTCAAAAAAATTATAATTACATGGTTTAAAGAAGTATTATGGGTAGCAATTTTAGCACACAAAAAAAACTTAAGCTTGACAAATCAAAAATTGAACAACTAATTTTAGGAATCATTAGCCTAGTTTTGTAAAAAATTGTATGGGCCTCACACATGAAAAAGAAATTACCGCCATGGGTATAATCCACACTGTATAAATCCCTTCTATTAAAATCTACCTGCTCTGGGTTCAGTTGATACAAAAAAAGAAGTGGACAAAAAAAAAAATTAAAATATTAGCTATTTTTTATTTTTAAGAGTGGGATAGATGGCGGCGACTATTTTGTGTGGCAAGCACCAACCTGTTGACTACCGGCTGTAGAAGAAACTCATTTATGGATTGTGTCCGGGCGGTTTTGTTGAACGTGTGAGAAGTACAGGTAGCAACACGTCCACATTATCCATTTAAAGAAAAAAAAACAAAAGCAAAAAAAAATAAAAAAAAAATACCTATACTCTAAATAGACCCATACTTATTTTTCATTTCTTATATCTTCTAGGTAAGCTTTGTGATTTCACTTTGATCATTTGTATGAATAAAACTGAAATGAATGCCAATATTATTCTTAGTTAACTTCCTTTATACTTTTTTTTTATAAAGTTTATTTTTATGTTATTTCCTGTTTAAATAAATATTTCTGGAAATAGTAACAAGTTATAAACAATATAATAAGTATTATTTGGAATTATTACATTTTGTGTAGGAAGAAGAGCTTAACAACTTATGAACAAGGAAATTGAAACGAGCGTGCTTATAAATTGAAACGATAAATGCTTATATTTGTTTCTGAGGATAAACTTAATTTACGACTAAATTAATGAGAATTTGTTTATTAAATTAAACAGCCCAACAAAGTTTCTTTTATTGAATTTTTCACAGTTTTAGTAAAAGCTGGCAGATTTTTCTTCAAATTATGAAATTCTGATTAATTGTTTAGTTACGCCTTAATATTATCCGCAAGGGGCATCTGTTGTATGCAGTTACTTGGGGAGTAGCGACCCCACGGGTTACCACAGCTCCATGCAATTCTTCGTAAGAACAGTACACAATACACTCAAACTTAATAGACTCTTAATAGACTCTACTCTTTACAGACAAGGATAAACACAGTACACAAACTAAGGTCTCCGTCCCTAGTTAATCGGGAAAGCCAAGGGAGAAGGAAGGGATTAGCTCAGTGGTAGCGCGCTGGACTAGCAACTCGGAGGTCTCGGGTTCGCATCCAGCATGCTGCCCTTAGATTTTCTCTTTCTAGGAGCCTCTACAACTCATTGTCCGGTGATGGGCAGTGTTGTCTGTAGCAAGAGAACACTGCTTGGAGGCCGGCTATGCATTGGAAAAGGGTCCGAGGAGCACACTTTCAGGTCGCAGTGCAATAATCCCCTACAGCAATCTACAACCTACCCCTTAATATTGGGAATAAAATGGGTTCCCATAAAAGAGGGAAACAAAGCTTTCCCAGAAACCCAATTTCTCCAGATAAAATGTTTCAAGTAAATGTGACCTTTTTATACATGTGTAATTAATTAACAAGTTAAGAAAAATCTGTGGATTTGAACACCGACCAATTTACATTTTATTTTTTATTGTCCAGAAAAAAGCTACATCCTTATTGGCAAGGTCAAGTTACCTTACCACAAAATTTCAAGACAAAAACTTAATTTTAAAATATTTATTGTTTCTCATACAGCGGGTGAGCTAATAATAGTTTTTTAACATTAGTTTTGAAACAATTCAAAATATTATTTTTTATATTCTCTGGTAAATAGTTGTAAATCGAGATGGACAAACTATGGAAGCTGGTACGAACTTTTGTCAACCTGTTTTCTATTCTGGACAAGATTATTACGTTTTCTGGTGAAATGATCATAAACCTGCGAAAAACATAGAAATTGGCCTTCATTGCACTTTATGTAGACGGAGGCATTGAAAAATTAATATGGCTGGCACTGTTAAATGTGTAAATTGGATGACTAATAATATAATAATGGATGGATGTCCATCATTCATGACTATCACGCCATTGTGATTTTATTCTTAAATTTCATTTCCTTGTTGTTCCTTCTACAACAGTTGTAAATATTCAATAAAAAGTTTGAAAAAAATTAAAAGATTTCAGAGCATGCAGTTTATTTTAAAATGGTTTCGTCCGTGTTTTTAACAGATTCATAACAGATAAGGTTCCGAGCAAAATCCATCGACGTGAACTACAACTCTACTGATTTTTTTTTTTCGAGTTTATCGCAATTTTCTCGAAAAATTCTCTAACGATTTTCTTTAAACTTCTGTATACTATCTGCACACATAATACCTAACATTTTTATTTGAAACATTTTCCTGGAAAATTGATTTTTGGGGATACTGAGGGCATTATCCCCCGTCTTCTAAAGAGCAATTCAGGGTACGGTCCTACATTATGCTTTCCACTAAAGTACCACTTCCAGAGATGGTTTTACAACCTGCATAATATTAATACACATTAGAAGCATTGATAGAATTCTATATTTGAAGAAAACCGGAAGTGCGAGTTTTATTATTAGGAAGGAGAGGGCAAAACCCTACGCTAACCAAAGCCTCCCTGGGCCCGTATAGCTACCCCTAAAGAATAACAATTACTGGGTCTGGAACAAAAGTCCAGCCCATCAAAATTTCAGCACAGACCAAACAAATAGGACCAAAACCTTAAAAGGACAGGTAGGCTTAAGATCCTCTACTGATATCCTACTCCGGCCGAAGGTCCTAAAACTAATCTCCCCACAGCCCAAACAATCCGTCATTAGATGAATGGGTGTTTCCTCCTCCGTCTCGCAAACTCTACAAAAGGGGTATAGAGATGTCTCCTTAGGCCACAATGCCCAGTGAGGAAGCCAACCAGATGCCTGAGAAAGGTCCGTGAAAGATATCGGATCCCGCTACTCAAGCTCCGTCCCGTCCCCCAATGAGCATTTTAGACTGCCGACAACCCACTGCACTCATCCATAAGGATGAGTGCTGTGAGGTCATCCACGTCTGGAAGCCTGACAAACTGTGCCAGAAGACACACCAACAGCAGGCTTGT
This sequence comes from Triatoma infestans, assembly GCA_011037195.1. NCBI lineage: Eukaryota > Metazoa > Arthropoda > Insecta > Hemiptera > Reduviidae > Triatoma > Triatoma infestans. The sequence goes on from JAAEAF010010144.1 coordinate 5,729, forward strand.
GACCAATGAAAGGGAGAGAGGCGTCTGATTTGGCAAACCTATCCACCTCCTCATTCCCATATTACCTGGAATCGACCAGAAGCACATCCTCCAATGAAGAAAGATCTTCCAGTCTTTTAGAACATTCCAACACCAATCTGGAAGTGAACACACATGAGCTATGCGCCTTCAACGGAGCCTGGCTGTCCGAGCAAATACAAACACCTTTTAAATTAGTGTTATGCACCCTCTCTTCCAAAATACAACAAAGAATTGCATAAACCTCAGCCTGGAAAACGGTGGCCCACTCACCAAGAGACACCACCAAATGGTCTCCCGTCTCAAAATAGACGGCAGCCCCAGACCCACCATCCATCCTGGAACCGTCCGTATAGCATCGGAGATAATTCTCAGGAATCACCCCAGACGGACCCAGGATTAACCAATCTTCCCTAGAAGGCAACCTAACTCTATAGGACCAAAGACAAAAGTCTTCAACATCCTATGAGAAAGGAAACCTGTAATGGGAATCCTTAAAAGCATCTCGCGATAAATGGTAGAATGACCATATCGCTTACCCTGCCAAAACCCTGCCTGTTTAATTCTATGACAGGCTTTCATTGCCGGGTTTTTCACCTCCACAAAGAGAGGTGGAATAATTTTTTTTTTCGAAATAATTATTTTTATGTGAGGAACCTGAGGTGTTAAAATTCAAATGTGTTTGTTCAATAGTATTGGCATCTTTACAATGCAATCATTCTCGGCCTGCCTTGGTTAGTAGGTTGGCACTCCCCCACCAGCTGTATATATTAGATCATTTGATCAAAATTTGAAATTTAAAGGAAATTTGCCATTTTATGTAATTATTAGGAGTAAGAGATTATCGTGTGAGTGTTTCACGCCAGATTTTTTTTTTTTTTAATATAGATGTGGTACTGGTCCACAAATCTTCTCATCAGCTCTTTAATTGGAAGTTATGTCGTGAATCTCTCATTCGAAATCTTTCTGGCTTGGACCTATCCATAAGCTATATCTTCTCGCCTTCTTTGCTTTCGAGTTCAACCATGTACTGCAATGCTCCCCACCACTATAAAATGAAATACCATCAGGCATGCACAATTAATTTTCATTTTTAAAACTGACAATAAAAAAATGAGATCTTATGAAAAAGAAAAATGTACAGGCATAAATAAATGAATATGTTTAACGGTGTTTTATAGGGTGAAGGAACGATTGGTAACCAGAGCTTCACTAATGTACGCTTGGAAAACTTTAGCGCTGGGGGTTACTATTGTGCATGCAACTGAAAAATTCAAGGTTGAAAGTTACGTAAATATATTTTCCACTTGTTAGAACATTTTCTTATGTTCCTTATTTAAATACTTCTGTTGTTAAATTACTACATATTTTCTAGGAAAAAAATTGTAAACATTTTCATTATGAAGATGTCTTTTACACTAAGGATTTTCTTGATAAACACACCAATTAACAATAAATTGGCAGTTTAGCAATTAATCAGCAATTATCGAAGATACGAGTACAGAAAAAATTAAATTATCTCTTCTGAATAAACTATTCTGTATACATATAAATGGACATTATTCCAGAACTCACATAAACATAGTTTTTCGCCAGAGAATAAACTTCTCCTCTAAAAGGTAGTAGTAAGGACCTATGCTACTATATGCTTGCCCTTCTTGGAGCTTGACCTGTCGATCCAACATCTCCTCGCTACAAATAATACAAAACAAGTTTCTAAGGTTGGTGACATTCTCCCCTCGCTATACCCGTATTACAGATCTCCACCTGAACACGAAAATGGACTATATTGATCACCACATTAGAAAGGTCGCCATAAAATTCTTTAGCAAGTGTGAAGCAAGTCACAATAACCTGTGCAGACAGATAGAGGACTATGAACTTGGGCTGTGACTACAGACATAGGAGGAGGGTTACACACTCCTTAATTTAAACATTATGTATAAATGCTAGGGTTTTTTTATATCTTTTCCCTAAATTTCAACTAATATAAACAAATTAATATATTTCACAAATTCTGCTGGAGGTAATAGTGTATACGGGCACTCCTATGTAAATATGTGTATTATATTTGTACATAATTTTGAATAAAGAATTATTATTATTATTATTATTATTAAATTAAACATAGTTGTCAGGGCCAGACTAACTAATTATTCTTTTTAGAAATTTACGCGATCAATATCACTAAAAAGTAGTTTTCGACCAAGGAAATATTACCTAAAAATAATAATGAGGATATACATTACTTGAGATTCCCAAAGCTTAATTATGCGTGTTCCATTTGCAAACAGTTGATGCTATCATTAGGAAAATACTTCGCTAAACCAGAATCAATGCAGTAATTACTTAATGTAAGGGTTACAACTAACAAACTTAAAACTGAGCTCAAAAATAATAAATATATTAAGAATTTTTTATAGCCAGGCCGAACTAGTAGTAGCAATAAATAACCAATACACCCAACCAATCAAAATTAACAAAGGTGTCCTTCAGGGGGAAAATACCTCTCCGCTTATCTTTAATATTTTTGTCCAGGACATAGAAGAATTTTTTAAGATTAGAGGAATACCTGGAGTCGCTATTGATGGCAGTACAAATGTTTTAATCCAGTCTTATGCAGACGACAAAGTTCCTAGCAGATTCTTCACAGGGTGTTCATAAAATATTAAAATTTTTACAAGAATATTGTAAGTGTAACCATTTGAACATTAATATTGCTAAATCAAAAATAGTTGTTTACGGTAAAGCTGGTGCTAATACGAAAGAAAAATTTTATTTTGAAGGTGAAGAAATCGAAAAAGTCAAAAGTTATAATTACCTAGGCGTTCCTATATTCAATTCCGGCCTATTCAGAAATACAACTGCTGAAAGGTGTAAAAGAGGATTGCAAGTTTATGCTCCATAAATAATAAGGCACAAACCTGGGAGGGTAGAATGAAGTTATTTGATACACTATGCTTATCCGTAGTGTTATACTCAAGTCAGGTTTGGGGGTTGAGGTACATTGGGCAACTTGAAGTTTTTCAGTTAAAATTCTTAAAGCAACTCCTCAATTTGCCTAGAAATACTCCAGGTTACTTAGTTAGACTGGAAACCGGGAGAACTTCCATCGGAGCAAAAATCTTTAAACTGGCCCTGAACTGGTTAATAAAAATTCTTGAAATGCCAGAAAATAGAACACCAAAAAAATGTTACTTAAGAATGTTAGATCTTCATGGTGCTCCATCATGCCCTCACCAATACAACTGGGTGTCACAGATTCGAGAAATTTTCTATAAACTTGGCAAAGAAGATATCTGGCAAACACAAGACCCACAAAAAATTAGATCAGAGACTAAAAGTTTATTAGAGATATACATTAGTAAGCAGAAACAGGACGATATCAACAGAATGACAAACTCAACATTCGCCCCTCAGTACAAAATAATCAAATCTACCTACTCCGCTGAAAACTATCTACAATTTACTCTACCACTCAGCCAATTAAGATTGATCTGTCAAACTCGCCTTACCTCCCAAAAAATCTTCAAAATATATTGGAACTCAAATAAATACTACATTAACCAGGAGGAGATATGCTGTTGTTGCCACATGTTAGTTTTCGAAACCATATATCATTTCCTATTCTCTTGTTTAGCTTTTAAAGACCTCAGAAACACATTCATTTCAAAATATATTTTAAGCTCCTCATCTGAAGACGATATGTTCAACCAGCTCTTGTCTAAATTATGCCCTAAGAAGGTAAAAGCAATTTACCTATATCTCATCAATTCTCTCCAACTTAGGTCTGATCTACTGAAAGACTGATTTCCAAACTCAGGTCATATCTTCCGGTCAACATAATACCATTTAAACAGTAAAATTATTATCTTCTACCATTACTTAGGAATATGTATAGCGAATTAAATTCAAATTTACAAGATTTCAACAATTTAATTTTAATCTTAATATTTATCTCATCCTTTGTTTGTCTCTCTTACCTAATGTGCATTTGTGAATTTATAGTGATAATCTAGTGATGCGGTGCATATGTCTATATGTTTAATTATTATTATTATTATTTTTTTTTTTGGCGCATCGACATCGCAGGCCATTAGCGCTATTATTATTATTATTATTATTATTATTATTACTACTTTCTTTTGTTTTTCCTCTCTTGAAATAAATAAACGAATTCTATATACTAATTTTTTAATTTAATTAAAAAAAAGGAAGGGAGGGGAAAAAAAATAAAGTAAAATAAAATGTTTTTGTTTTTTTTCTACTTTTGTAACTTAAAATTATATGTTGTACTTTGAATATTTTCTTGTTATATTAGTATATTGCATGAAGTACTACTCATATCACAATATTGTTAAATGTTATTTTAAAGTATAAGAATATTATTGTGAATTACTATTTAATTATAAAATAAAAAATGTATTTGTAATGTATCTCAGGGCTCCACTGTAATAATGTAATTTTACATTAAATACAGCTTTTCTATCTAATGTAAGGGTTACTAATAATCGCTTGTTCGCAAATATAATGGATCATTATATAAAAAAAAAAATCTAGTGTGAAACACTCACACGACTAATACGATTAATACAATGCACGATTAATAAAATTTAATCAAGAAATTTTCTTTAAAATTGCAACGTTACAATGTTTGGTTGGGCTGGCAATAAAAATTTTATTTCTATATTGAACGGCCTGCATCTGGTGCGTAACATTTCACATGACTTTCTCTTCCTGCAGTAAATACAATAATATTATTTGAATTTAATTTGTATAATTTAGATGCTGTTACATAGCTGTAACATAAATACAGAGATGATGGGGGTACATATACCCAAATTAATAAATGTATTTTGGTAATACTTGAAGAGATTACACTGAAATCCAGAAAACAGTACCAATAAAATCGAACAAATCTACGAAATATTTGAAATTTAACGTCACAGATTCCTCAGAACTCCGCAAAAAAAACGAAAAAATATTTAAAAAAAAAAAAATGATAAATATTTATGTGCGCAGGAAGTATAGAAAGTTTAATGAAAATCGTTGGGGCTGTTTTTGAAACAATCACGAAAAATTCAGTAAATACGCACTTTGTATGTTGATGATGTATGGTTTGATGGATTTTGTCAGAAATTTTCGTGTCTGATGCGGTGATAGTAACTAAACGGAATATCATGTTGGAGCTGCTTGCAACTTTTCGTTTTTGAGTTATTCTGTTAAAACACACACACACACACACACACACACACACAATACCATTCACTAAAAATATTTTCATGTATTTCCGGTGAAAACTCAATTTTGAAATACTTCCTCCTACAAGTAGAAAGAGAAAGTAAAAAATTACATTAATTAACTTTATTTATATGGTGGATATTGAGACTGGAGTTGACATTTTGATGGTCTATACACTTAAACTGCATTTTAAATACGGTTTAAAAGTTCTTAACCTCCCTTAACACTGCCTCCCCCAAGAATAACTACGTTAGAGATAATTAAAAAGAAAACATCTTGGTTTAAGAGCTGGATTGATCTTGCTCAGAAATAGTCATAGTCAGTTTGATTGTTCCATTGATTCTATATCTGAGTGGAAAAACCAGCTGTTTGTGTTGGTTAACAGAATAAAAGCAACTCATCGTGAGGATTGTGTGTTGAGGTCTACAGTCTCTACTCATTTTCTCTTATACAAGGAATTGGATCATAATTTCACAGTATGTGTAGCCTGTTGAAGGATCAATCTTCTGGCTTCTCTATAATGGATGTGTTAGGTGGAGAGAATTTAGGTCTGGTTGATGATATAAGAAGAAGACTTGGTCAACACTGGTTAACTAATATATTAATAATGAGACACAGTCTGCCTGGACTTTACAATAGAGAAATGTTTAAGGTAGAGTGGTATGAAAATGAAACGTAGCGATTGGATGTATTGAACTGAATTCAACTGTGTTTTTATGGACTGTCCGTCGCTATATTTATACAGTTTCTCCCATTCTAATCCGAGAGAGTGGTTTTGGGTTTTGCTATTTACTCTCTTTGGTTGCTGTTACATTCTCCTCTTAATTGAACTGTGGTGGCATTTTAAATTACGTGGTGAGCTGCTGTAACTGAACCATACACCCTGGCTTGAAAGAGAAATTGAGATTTGCTCCCTGTGTAACTCTAAAAAAGTTGAGGATTTATTCCATTTTATGGCCGAGTGTTCCATTTTGTCTCAAATTTGGGGTCTTTATATGGGAGTTTCCAGATTAACCAAGTCTGAACTAGTAGCCCTCCTGAACGGCACTGATTGTTGGCCTTTTATTCATTATGCTCGACATATTTGGAAGTAACGACATGATTTAATTCGAGAATTTAATTTTTAGTTAAACTTATTCTAATTTAAGCGCTTATTTGTACAATTATTGTTAATTTATTAAATAATGTATCATTAGTTAATTATTATCATTATTATTATTTTATTTTTTATTTTATTAATAACCATATACTATAATGAATTCCTTTCTTTTTCTCTTTAAAAAAATAAATACTTAAATAAAGGAAAAAAAATTATTGATTTATTTGTCTTGTGAATTATAATATTGTCTGAGATTCTGACTGACGGATTGAACCATGCTTACAGAGTATTTTGTTGATATATCATTATGGTATCATTTGAAACAATAAAGTATTATTATTATTTTTATTAATTTTATTTAATTAATTAGAGATAGGTATGTATATAAGAATGATATATACTTATAAGCATGACTGACCAAAAATAAGTTGGTTTTTTGAAATAAAATCTTTTACATAATTAATATAAAGTATGTTTTGAACTTGCATTTATTGACAGAGGATACGATATTATATACAGATACGGTACGGCTACGGTATTATATCACAGTTAGATTAATTGTGTTCTTCTTTTGTTAGTAAAAGTCTAATATTGTTAGTACTTTTAAATTAAAGTTTTATAATATTCAATTTATGATTTTTTAAGATCTCTTGCTTAAAAGGAATCACGAGGTTGAGATCCTTTACGAGCTATCAAAGCACTTAGTTTAAGTGTTATTAAGTAAAATGATTTGGAAACTTAATGACTTAGGCAGAAGAAATAAAGTTTCCTATCCAGAGCGTAATGCTCTGGTCAGGAAAGACACGTTAATCCTCTTCCCATTTATGGGAAGTACGACCGGACTTTCTAAGAAGAGCTCATGAAAGCGAAAGAAGTCAAGAGAGTTACTTTCCTCTGGAAAACTGTCTCAGGACTGAGAGAGGCTAAGAGTTTTCTGGACATCTACGATGGAAAGAATTCTGAGGCATGCATGAGCATGAGCAAAAATAGGCATTATATGCTAAAAGGTTGCTTCACTAGGCATTGTAGGCGCGGGAATTGCTTGAAGAAACTGGGTTTAGGTATGAAGTAGCACTTGCTGTGGAGAGATAGAGGAGACTCCAGTATACTTTCTGATGGATTACGATGCTGTTATCTAGGGTTTTGAAAGTCTGAATTGTTTTTGAAATTTTTGAATTATCAATAAATAAAATTTTATAGTTTGAGATTTACTTACTTACTTAACCGGCGTCTCCCTTCACTTGGGTTGCCGTCAGGTCACTTCCTCTCTCCATCTCTTCCTGTCTCTGCCATCGCCATCCCTCAGAATCCTACCTGCCATCTCCTCATCCCATCTTCTTCCAGGTTAGTTGGAGATTTAAAGAAATTATTATTATAAATAATTATTATAATTTATAATTGTAAAATATAAATTTTTATTAATAATATATGATTAATAAATATCAAATAAATAATTCAACCATTTTTTTTTTTCAGTAAATAAAAATATTAATAAATTTAAAGATGACCTCATTAACTCTTGTCCGTCTAGTTCTTGCCAATCTATCCGTGATAGCTTGATTTGAATTTAAAACAGTCTGTAACTACATTTTATTTTATAAATATAAACAATAAAGTTCAACTATAAAAAAACAATTCATTAAAATTTTTATTAAGTGAATTCAGGTAAAATTAAATATGATTTATTTTGCTTGATGGAGGATTATCGCTTGTAATAAATCAAAAGTAAATTAGGTCAGCTGTTTTTTTAAAATTCAAAATGGCGGGTGCGACTTTTAATTAGTAATTAGTTGTTTGAATGTTTTATAACTAATTAATATATATTATAGTTGAAAAATTATATTTTTGTTTTATCGTATTGTAATAAATTAATTAGATGCTTAGAATTTAGTGAATCGTTGACCATAAAATGTATTTTAATCTAGGATAAAAGTTATTTGGATCTTAGCATTAATTACAAAGTAACATCTTGGGACTTTTATTTTGTATTTTTGGGATAAGATATCCTCCATTTAAACATCAACTAGTTGAGCCAAGAACACACACATGAGAACATTAATAATGTGCCAACTCTTTCAGTAAGTATCATAATATCTTCCCAATAATTTAGCTCATTAATAAATATTTAAATTATCTCTAATAGTATCTAACATTTTATCTCAAATAGTTCTTCCAAAATAAAGAAAAAACAAAATATAAGTAAAATGATAAATCTATGTGGAAAAAAGCAATATTATAAGTTATAATAGATTATAACTTATTATTTTTTAAATTGTATAAAATGTTATGTACTTAAAAAAAATATGTTCTTTTGGTTTATTTGCTATAGAATTACTCTTGAAAATGGCAAGCAGATTGCTGGAAAGTAGGGTTTTGACCTAAACTTGTTGCCAGAAATGAATCCCTGGAAACATGAAATAAATGAAAGCTGAAATATTAGATTATATCATTTGGAAATTCTACCTAGAATTTTTCTAAATACAAAATAACATCTTGGGGCTTTTATTTTGTATTTTAGGGATAAAATATATGATTTTTTTTTATTCATTGATTAATACGTATATTAAAAACTTCTCTAGCATCTAAGTGGGATTATGAAAACAATTAATTATGGAAGAAACGTGTGCCTAGTGAATATGATAAATTAATTTATGATAGATTTTCAATGTCCCTTCGTCCGAGAAATGACTTTTTTTGTTTTTTTATAAGCCTACATTCTTTCCATTGTTGATAATAATTATGATGTGAATGATTTTAACATCTTCATAATCTATATTAGAACAAAAGTTTCAATTTGTCAAATTAAATCTTCTCTAAATTCTCAAGGCCAACTTCCATTAGCTTGGACAGTGTCTACTTGAATTATATTTTACTTTACAATACTTGAGAAAGAAAAATTTAGGAGGCTATATTCAAACCTTCCAAACAACAAAGAAACAGAAGTTAGAAATAATTTCTAAGTTAACAACTATTAAAAAAAAAAATTGCAAACAAACTCGGTGCTTGCATTAGTGCTTGAATAAGTTAACTTGAAGACTTAATAGCTTCTATAAATTTCAATAATCAATCAATTATTACCTAGTATTTTTTTTTTTGACGATGTTTAGAATCATTGAATGAAAAATTGATTTTAAATGAAACAGTAAATGCAAAATAGCAGTATGTTGATGTAATTATTAAGAAAATAGTCATTATGCAAATATTTGTTGCAACTTACCAAATGTTGCTCAGAAAAGATGCAACACTTAAGAAAAACATTGTCTAGTGGCCACGGCATCGTTATTCCTTATTTAGCCACTATAATATGACAATTATCCGAGGTAAAGTATCAGACTAAATATAAGTAAAAACTACGAAACACAACCACAGTTTAACTTCAAACATTGTCCCAAGAACATGTAGGTTTGAATTAGCGAACACTGGCTAATTAATATGTCATTTAAAATTACTTGAATTCAATGATAAGTATTAAACAAAAGGGTTTATATGTGATTGTTCATGTGAGCAGGTTACTGTAGCTAGTTGTCGTCCTTCTTGGGGGCACTTTTGAAATAATTATCCGAGTTTATTTAATTTAAATATAGTTCAATAGTTTTGAGTTTAAATTAAGAGAAAATTAAAGAAATACTAGAAAATTATAAGAAACTTCAACCTATTAATCTTGTCTTATTACACTTGCCAATACTGAGAATATTAGAACAAATGTGACAAGACAGGAAATATTAAACCCCCACTGCTAAAAGGGCTCAGTACGGAAATTTAATTATAAAACATGCTTGCTGCCTAAACTCATTCTAAGAACATATCTACAAATAATGGATGTAAACATTCATATTATTGCAGCCATTATTTGACACATTTTCTTTCTGAAATGACCAAAAATTCATATTAATATTTGGTGTTGTTAAATAAGATTCGTTTGATCTTTGTGCTTTTATAACAAAAAATTTCTTTCCATATGATGCAATAATTTGTTTGTTAAAAGTATCACAAATAAGTTATATTCCTTTTTCGCCTTATTCTGACGAAATCTTGCTAATAGTATCCGACATGTTTAGAATTATGCATCTGTGGTTTTGTCTTTCGAAATGGTCGTAGATAGAAGAAGACAACATGAGAGTTTCAATTCTTATCTAATTTATCTGGTTTTTTTAGCTACCTATATCCTTGAATAGACTTCACTTCCTCTTAATCTATTAAAGGAAGTATGTCAAATTTTCTAAATTGTGTTTTCACAGGTATTAAGTACATGTTTAGGTAATTCCTTGACCTTGAATATGAACAAAATATTTTTGACGAATAGTCTGTATTGCCCAAGCAGTGTAAGCACGTTCTTTTGAACAAAACATAGAAAAAAAGAAAGAAGAAAATTGTATGTTTAAACTAAAAAATGACGTTCAAACTTGATATTCCGGTTTAGGTTATACCACCGCCACATTCAACAATAAAATTTTTAGTCAAAATCCAATCACCTGGAAGTAACTATATTGTGGTTTTCTTTTTTCTGTTTTTTTCGCATTTTACTGGAAAATGGTTTTAATTTTTTTTACTCGATTAACCACGATTTTACAGAACAGTTTTTTTGGGAATTTTCTCAAAAACGGTTACAATGATTTTCTTTAAAACTTTAAGTGCTTGCTGCATAAGATTGAAACTTATCACTTGTATTTTAAACATTCCCCCCAAATAAATTGATTTCAGAGATGTATTGCAGGGTCTGTAAGTTAATTTAAATTGTTGAAAATGTGGCTGGGTCCGCAATGCTGGATAACATCCGGTATTTTATCCGTCGTAGCATGCATATTGGTTTTGTTCCTGACCGGTTTCAGATATTCATCCATCGTCAGAGCAAATTCACCAAGTTTGTGTAGAGAGTTCACTTCAACGAAATGTATGTGGTTGTACGTAAGTAACATAACCTTATAACCTTCTCACATACATACAACCAACAAGTGTGAGTCTACAGAAACATTTCGTTGAAGTGAACTCTCTACAAGAACTTCGTGAATTTGCTCTGACGATGGATAAATATCCGAAACGGTCAAGAACAAAACCATATGCATGCTACGACGGATAAAATACCGGATGTTAATTTAAATTGTCATAAGCTTTTTTTGGTTTTTCACATAATGCGCTCCACAAAAGGCTTGCTCAGGTATACAAGAAAAATCCCCATCTACATTTTTATGGCCAGCCCAAAAAAACATTGTACAGTTGAAATTTTAAAATGAAAACTTCTTGATTAATTAATTCTCATTAACACTTAATTGACATTGTATTAATTCTAGGGTAAGTGAAAGTCGTGTGAGTGTTTCACACCAGATTTTTTCCCCCTTTTAATGCTCCAAGATTAAGTGTTGCTATCAGGTCAAGAATAAAGAGTGAAAGGAGAGGGGGGAAGAAAACATTAAACTCTCATACGCTATATGATAAATCGCTGAAAAGATTTTTTCATATTAAGGGCATTTTAAAACTTGTATTTAGTTCGAAAATTTGATAACATCGCAAAACATTTTGTTAATGCAGTAAGTCATAGTAAAAATGAAGAAATTATGTCTTAAAATCTAATTAATCCTTAAGGAACCTTTTAAATATGTTTTATACACGATTCATTGCCACTCTATTGTTGTAGTCTGTTAAATCGTTGAATAGTTTGCCACTCAACTCAAGTTGTATCAATTCACAGGTTCAAATTACGTAAGAATGTTGTTTTTATTTTACAAAATTCTTTAATCTACGAATTGTTTTCAAAAAAAAAAAAAAAAATGAAGAATAGAGTTTTGTTTTTATTCCTTATATGTTACCTTATATGTTACTTACATATTAGATGACAGATAACTCTGAAGAAATGGCGGAATATGTACTTTGTGGGTTCTACAATTCTAGAGTGAGCAGCAGAAATGGGTGTGTCCATATATATATACGTGACTTTACGGATCGTGATGCATTTACAAACGTACGAGCGCGCTAGTCCGCCAGCCAAACACTACAACTACTATAACATCAACATAGTAATAATGTACAATGTATGCGTTATACTTATCTCAAAATCCTCTTCTCTATTCAATATGTATGACCCATTTACATCCCTATTCCCGCTACAGTCAGTGTATACTTACGTACACTTCGTCTCTGGTTCTATCTTTATCTATTAGCGAATTAAGCAGAGCTCTTTTCTAAGAGTTGTCGCCTTGTTTTATATATATATATAAGTGTAGATGCTGTAATGGCACTATATTGAAAGCCTTTTCTGCACATCTTAACTGCGCACGACATACCAAACACATTCAGCATTTGCATAATTGTTGCTCCTAATAGAAAGAGCAATTTTATTCTATTTAATGTAATAATAAATATTTATTTTTTTTGTTTGATTCTTTGAAAATAACAACTTGAAATGAATGTACTCAGATAAATGGTTTCTCTTAGAATAATTTACACATATCTCTAAAATCTTCATTACCCAGGAAAATTATGGATTCTATGTCACTGTTATAAAAATTGTAGTAATTTTCTTCTTGTTTTGTTTCTCAAAGGTTTTAATTTAGTTTACTGATGAATAACGTGAGCGAACTATGAAGAATGGTTATTTAAATGGCGCAGAACTAAAAATGTAATTTAGTATTAGGTGTCGGATGAATATTAGGTGTCCGGTGTTGACCTTGGATTTAGACTTTTTTAAATATATCACAGCAACAATGGCCAGAGATAATACACTGTAATGATTACAATAAAAATAGGCAAAATACAACAATAAAACCAAACAGTTCAGTGATTAAATATTTAAGATGTACATATATTTTATGTTCAGATAGAATGACATGTGAAAATCGACATCACTGGGAATATTATCGTTCCACTATTTACAAATTATTTACACAATGTCTTTATTAGAATATATATTAGTTTTATTAAGTGGAACAAAGAAGAACAGTTATTCGTGCAGTCGGTGATCTGGTAATTCAATGGCACTCATCTACTTGTTCAAAAATATCAAAAGAGAAGACAGTAGCTCAGTGGTAGCGCGCTGGACTTGCAACGCGGAGGTCTCGGGTTCGAGTCCAGCTGCAAATACCCTTAGATTTTCTCTCCCAGAAGCCTATATAGTTCGGTGATGGACAGTATTGTCTGCAGCGAGGGAACACTGTCCGGAGGTGGGCAAATGTTGACGCACCTTAAATTAAAAAAAAAAACAAGTCCCCATTCAGTGGGATGTTCCCTTCTCTCTTCCAGGATGTTAACATCAGCTTCAAAACTGGATCATGCCTTTTTAAATATCCTAATGAGTTTAAATAATGAGAATTGAATTAATTTTTTTTTTTGAAGAATAGTTTCTAAATTCTACATATAGTCTACAATAAATGAAATGAAAGCCGTTGTGATTGTGTCTGCAGAGCCGGAGAAAATCAGAGATATTTTCGTTCATAGCCTGCTTCACTTTGTGGTCATCGAGATGGGTTTCGGGCGTTCGCCCAAACATCAGGTTGTCTTGACAAACTGTGTGATAACACAAAATGTGTAAACTGAGTTTGTTCTATGCAAGTCTTGACATCGTGAAGATAGGCGAATTTCCGAAACAGGTCGATGACCACAGAATGAAGCAGGCTATCACGGAAAATACCTCTGAAATGAAAGCCATTTGTTAAATTTTATAAATCGAGTAAATATTTAAATCAGCCATAACTATGGCTACAATTTCACTTTAAAGTTTTTATTTGATTCATAAAATTTGAAAAAAGATTTAAAAGCATTGCTCCACTCATTATATTTAAATTCATATTTGTGTTAAAAGAAGCTCTATTCATTATTTGTAAAAAAAGTCAGATAAATAAATTATTACCTAAATAAACTTATTAGTTCGAAATTATTTTAACTTATGTACCACACCAGTATCACACAGCCACTAACAAATTGGCCCAATTTCACTTTAATTATCATATGTAGCACGATTTTTCTGTTTATTTTTCTTATGGTAGCCCCAAGCTTATACATGCGCTGAACTCATTGTTTTCCATTCTTACCTGTTTAGGGCGATTCTCTTCCAAGTCACTTCACCGCAGCATCTTCTCATTTCTTGGTTCCAATTTTATTTTCGGTCTACCTCTTTTTCTTTTCTGATCTGGAGGGAAAGAATCTAGGATTTGCTTGGTTCACCTGCTATCTCCGAACATATATAGTGGCATAGCCCATTTCCATTTTCTTTCACCGATTGCTTTATTCCAATCGGTATCCTTATCTCCACTTGTTGCTTTCATTTTCTCTTCTCCTTATTTTCAACATAGTCAACAATACTTTTCACTTATGAATATAAACAGCCAGCAAAGCTCTGTTTTCATTAGATTGCCAGTTTGCCTCAATGTGAAGCCTAGAGTCTGTGCAACCTATCCAGTGAATGAATTGTTACAACATACCTAATACAATACGGTTTTCTACGTTCTGACGTAATATTAATATTAAGTGACGTAAATTATATCCTTTATCTGATCGGTGTGGAATTAAAGCCAGCCTGTAAAAGGAATAATATAAAGAAAGCTATTTAGCAAAAGAAAGTCAGCATATCCTAACAGAAATATCTGAAAGATTTTTTGCTGCCCCCCCTCCCTGAGAAACGTCAATATATTTCCGCCCTCCGAGCAGGGTTTTCCAGCTATAGGCTACATTGTCCAGATAGTGAGCTGTAGATGCTTCAAGGAACAGAAAATCTCAAGGCAGCACTGCTGTATTCGAACTCAGAACCTCCGCATAAGAGTCCACCGAGCTACCATTGAGCTAATCCCTTCTCTGAACCCAGAGTAAGAATGTTTAGCGAATGTTTTATAGTGTGTGTGTGTGTGTCTGAGCAAAATATCTTAAAATATAAATATTTATGAAACTGAAACTTGATACTTCGTTTAGTTATCATCACCGCAACTGACATAAAAGTTTCGATCAAAACCCTTCAACTGGAAATGGGGTTTTACGGCATTTTTTTTTCTCAGTTTATTACGATTTTCTGGATTATGATTTCATGTCAGCTTGCCAGGAAAATTGATTTTTTTGAGAATTAGGGTTAAAACTATCTATACAAGCTTTGCTAAGGATTTGAGACTGAGCACCCTGCCATAGAAGTCATATTCATGTAAATAAATATAATCCCCACTATCAGAGATATTTTCCGTGCTAGTGGTTTTAGTTCAAACAACATATTAAGAATATATAACACCAATAGATTACGTAATGTAAATTAGCCTAGGCTTCTTCTTTTCCATTAAAATGATGTTCCAAAAGAATTATTGGTATTTACTTGATAATTCTGACGATATATTGTGATTTATGGATCGATTTTATTTTTATTTATTTTTTCTATTTTCCCAACAATCCTATTTACTACAATCCTTGCTTCTTTTGGTGGTCACGACCGGTTTCGGACGTTCGCCTATCATCAGTTGTTTTTGGTCAAAACAGTGTGGTAACGTAGACACTTGCACCGAGCAAATTCAGTTAATAAACTAACTGTATTAACTGAATTGGCTCTGTGCAAGTCTATGTTATTACACTGTTTTGACAAAAACATCCTGATGATGGGCGAAAGCCAGAAACCGAAGCAGGCTATCACGGAAAATACCTCTGATGCTTTCCAGCTTTGCGGCACCAACCACAACTATAATCCCTATTATCTTTATTTGTAATCCCGTTAAAGTTTATTAAACATTGTATTTTTGCAGAAAATTTATTAATTAATTTGTTGTAATAGAAAAACATGTAATTGTTTTATTTCAGTTTTATTTAAAGATTGGCAAATCAGACGAACATGACCTATCAATCCATTATTCTCCTTCTATCACGCCTCTTCATAGTAGAATTATTTCAATATTGTCGTCTTAATTTTCTTTGTACATTTTCTTCCATAATTACTTTGTCAGATTTTCACAAAAACTTTCTATCATTGTTAAAAATGGAAGAATATGGCCATTGTTTAGCTTCTAAATGTATTTTCATCTAGATGTATGTTTTCTTGTTTTTTTCCTTAATTAATCAGCATTGATTCGCTTGTGTCTATATGCCCAAAGTTCTTGCTCTATCATCTCATGAGTTTCTAGAAAGCATTAAAAGTATTTTTTTTTTTTAACAAAGTTCAAATATATTTTTTTAATTTGTTGAACATATTCACCTCAGTTTCAGCAATATCTAGGAGTTGTAATTTTTATTTTAATTCAGCTAGTTTGCTAGTATCTTTTTGTTAGATTTTTCTTCTAGATGTTCTGCTGGTTGAACTTTATATTTTAGTTCAAACAGAACCATTTTCTAATCTGTTAATTAAATATTATGAATATATAACACCAACAGATGACGAATATATAGGGTGTCCCAAGGAATATGGATAACGACTTTTTATCGGAGATAATCCGGACTAAGATTTTATCGGACTAAGATAGCTAGAAAAAAACTAAAAAATACGTGTCCACGTGGTTTTTTTGTTAGAAAACCAAATTTAATTTGCAAATTTGTTTTGGTGCTTCGAGAAGCGAGATACAGGCACCAACTTCATTTTTTCAAATTGGGAGGTGTGGTTTTTATTTAAGAAATAGATTCCTCTATTTTTTGTAAGAAAAATTTGCTTGAACGGTTTTTTTTTCCTTGAGCGATATTTTACAAGTTATGAATGAAAACATGATTCCTATAAGAAATTTCAAAATGATATTATAACGGTTTTTTGATTGAATAAGTAGAAAAGTACTATTTTATTATAAATTTTACTCCTCATTAATTACAGATCTTGCTCGAACTGGCCTCCACCATTAGAGATGTATTTCTTTGGTCGTAAGGTACAATTGGCAGGAAAAAGCATGTGTATGCATCTCTAATGGTGGGGGCCAGTTCGAGCAAGATCTGTAATTAATGAGGAGTAAAATTTATAATAAAATAGTACTTTTCTTCTTATTCAATCAAAAAACCGTTATATCATTTTGAAATTTCATATAGGAATCATGTTTTCATTCATAACTTATAAAATATCGCTCAAAGAAAAAAACCGTTCAAGTAAATCTTTCTTACAAAAAATAGTGGAATCTATTTCTTAAATAAAAACCACACCTCCCTATTTGAAAAAATGAAGTTGGTTGCCTGTATCTCGCTTCTCGAAGCACCAAAACAAATTTGCAAATTAAATTTGGATTTCTAACAAAAAAAACTACGGGGGACACGTATTTTTTAGTTTTTTTTTCTAGCTATCTTAGTTTCCGAAAAAAAGTCGTTATCCATATACCTTGGGACACCCTCTATAGGGTCGCAATTAGCCCAGGCTTCTTCTTTTCCTTAAAACGATTTTCGAAACGTATTATTGTATTACTTGAAATTCTGACAATATATTGTGATGTTGTGGATCGATTTTATTTGTATTTTCTGTCTCTTGTCCAACAAGACCTATTATAAAATAAAAAACCAATTCCAAATACCGCAAGTGTAATAAATAATAAAAAAAAAAGAAAACACATCAATTCAAGCCACAAAGCGGTATATACTAAATGTAATAAGGTGACACCAACCCCGTGGGAACTTGTAACAAGCTGGTCACATTGACGTGTATCCTTTTAAAAGAAGCATTATAAAACCAGCCGTGAATCGTGGAAACAGGCTAGTTTTCAAAAAAGAAGTAATTTTTTTTCTCTCTCTCTCTGTCACTTGCTCCCCTACATCTCTCACTGAACCTCCCCCCCTATCTCGCTACACTTTTATTATGCCGTATTTTTTTCTTAATAAACAGAAAAAAAAAAAAAAATTATACTGCCACGTTTGCAATGATGTTTTATATAATTTGTAAGATGGCCGACCATGATTTTTCCACCATTTCCTTTTTGATAACCTTCGTATTATGTTTTCCCCCGCCTGTTTGGGTAATACTCCCACCGTTATACTTCATCTGCGGTAAACAACCAATCAAACAAAACCTGTGATTTATTCTTAAAGTTTTAAGTTGGTTACGCAAATTTTATATAATTTTTTTTATTTATTTATTTATAATTTCTGAACATGTATTTTCCGTGTTTTTAAAAACATATTCAAGTTTTATTTAAAAAAAAAAAATAAAAAATACGTCATTAAGGAAAATTCATGAATTTATTCATAATTGTAATTTGTAAACATAATTTGTTTTAGGAATGAACAAATAAAGGCAATATGTTGAAGATATTTTTATATGTTTTACTTCAATAATGCTACATACAAAATAAAACTGAACGTATGTTTTTTTAAACTATAATTAAATCATACTTATTATGAAATGATTTAATATCATCTGAAACATCTTTTTGCTTTTGTGAGAAGTTCTTTGTTTCAATGTCAATAATTCTCTTGCGTCAATAGTTCCTTCCAGATCTCGTTTGCTTAGACGGGAGTGACTTATTTTTGATCATGGTGTTGGAACCATTCGATAGAGATTTATTTTCCTCCGTTGTGTTGGAGCAATTATCCTTTGCTGGCTTTATAAACTCTCTGTTCCTTCGGTACTTGTGACCTCCCACGTCCACTACATAAGACCTCGAGCTCAGCTGTCCCGTTACTCTCCCTGAATTCCAGCTTGGTGACTTGGGCTGCTACTTAATCTTAACTCCTTCTCCAATCTCTAATCGAGGTAAATCTCTGCTTCATTGGTCATACCGTTTTTCATCTTTTTCTTCCTAAGATTAATGTTCTCTCTCACTTCTTCTACCGGTCGGGGATGCATATTTCCTACCACTTCTGGGAGACTTGTCCTAGTTTTCCTTGAGAATAATCTCTGGATTGAACTCGAGTTTATTCCTGTACCTGGTGTATTCCTTCATTCCAATAGGCCTAACCAGAAATCTGAGCCTTCAACATTTGATTTTCGCCTTAATGACTTTGCGATTTTCACAACAGATTCAGCTTTGCCATTGTCTCTGCTGTGATAAGGCGAGGATGTTATATGATCAAATTCCCATTCCTGAGCAAAAATAGCAAACTCAAAACTAACAAATTGCTGAGCGTTGTCGCTCACTAAGACTCGTGGGATCCCATGACAAGCGAAACATTTCTTCAGAAATTTTATAACTTCCTTTGTTGTCCCACTCGTGAGCTCCGTGATCTCCCAGAAATCAGAGTTGTAGTCTACCACAACTAGGAAATTTCTATTATCAAGATAAAAAATGTCTAAAGCTAAAGCGGTCTTAAGTTTTACATTAAGTTTTTATGTATTAATATATGTAAATCTCAAGGGAAATAGTATTTATTCTGCTTTTCTTTCCTTATTTTATTTTGACCTTTCCTGCCAACATCATCTGTGGATTGGACTATACATTAACACAAGACTTTATGTTGAACCCTAAACACTAAAGGAATTAATTGCTTAATAATCCAAAAGACTGAATCCATACACAATTACTTCACGTGGCAGGAGGCAGGGAGAGATTTTGTCGTAGAGGACAAAGTTGAAGATTTAGAAGAAGATCGCCTACAAGATGGTCAGTTGAGAAGTAATTCATCGGACACAGGCAAAAGAAGTTATTCAACGATATCCTTACAAGGATTGAAGAGGAAGTTTCAGCCATTCCTTAAAGTCTGCTAATGTTTTCTATTTGCACTACAATACTCTTTAGAGAAAAAGTTGCGTTAAAGAACTGCTCAGAAGATACCCTTAAATTTTAATTAAATTTCTGGCCACTTTTTTCTGTTTCATCGGTTCTAATGACATTTTTTATTTAAATAACATTATCGTAATTTCTGACCACTTCTGGGTTCAATTATTCCAATAATTGTATCCATTAATCTATCCAATAATATCCAAGTACTTCTTCATTAAATTAATAACATAATTTTTTTTACATATTTTTATCTCAATTTAGCTTTAATCGATCTTATTATGGTTATAGAACGATTTCATTTGTTGATATCATTCAAAAATGAAGGGTATCTTATTTTTATTTCTTTAATTCAAAATAAATTGTTACAGCCATTAATTAAAATGACAAAAAATATAATTTAATGATTCATTTTTTTAATTAATATAAAAAAATTACTCTCATTATATTTTCCTAGTAAGTTA
>JAAEAF010010145.1:0-26367 GCA_011037195.1 Triatoma infestans
AAAAAAAAAAATCAAAAACCCATTTTGTAAAACTACACTACCGGTTCATGATTTTATTCGAATTCCCGCAATTCTTCTATTGATTGCATCTGAATATTATTTACGTAATAGAACCATAAATTATATACAGAAGTGGTACCTTAAAAGAATGTTTAACGTCACCGGTTATCAGAATACCCAAAAAATATATTTTTTCTTAAAACTGTTACAAATAAATGTGATTGGTATTTATGTGTATAGATAGTATACGAAATTTTAGTGAAAATCGTTGGAAATCGATTTCGACAGTTCAAAAACAAGTTTTTCAATAAAATCGCACTATCGATAGTTGGATTTTGACTGAAAATTTCGTGTCAGTTGCGTTGTCAGTACAAAAAAAAAAAAAACAACAAACAAAATACCAAGTTTGAGCTTTCTGCAAATTGTCGTTTTTCTAATATATATATTTTATTCACAGAAACCCACACATACAGATAAATCGTTAAAAAAACTTCAAAACATGTAATTCCGCTGAACTCAATTTTCATACGATCGCAATAATTCTTGTAAGAGAATGTATAAATTTAAATTTCTCGGATTTTTTTCTGTCGTTGGATGCCTATTTTTGTGGTTTCTGTCCGGTATCGATTTCTCATTCATCGTCAGAGTAAGGCTGTATATATAGAGTACAGGGAATATAAAGAGGAGGGCAGTATATGGGGGGGCAATATATGGTTTGGCCTCTGTTTACTGGCATTTTTGCCGTAAAAACAGCAAAAATTAAAAATATAAAATGTGTGAAAATATTGAATAGACTGTATATAATATAATAGTTGACAGGGAAGGGAATAGCTAAGGTTAGCGTACTGAACTCCCATGCGGAGGACCCGGGTTCGAGTCCAGCTGTGCTACCCTTAGATTTTTTTTCTTCCTACGAGCCTCTACAGCTCACTGTCCGATGTTGGACCGTGTTGTCTGTAACGAGAAGGCTCCGGGCGCTAATAACCATAGATGTTGATACGCCTAAATTAAAAAAAAAATAGTTGAGCAAATATGGAAGATTCTTCTCGACCGTTCTTATATTATGAAAGAAAAGGATTGTGAGATTCGGTCTTTTTTTTTAAATGTAAGAAAACTTAAATTCTTGCCAACATTTCGACAAATATATTGTCTTTTTCAAGGCATAAAAAAAAACGGTTAAATAATCTGCAAAACATAACAAATTTAAAAACTTATGTATAAATTTGGAAAATAAAAAGTTGAGAACACCTCAACATCACACAGAATAATGAATCTCTGTGAATATTCACCACTATTCTCTGTGAATCTTCACCACTATTCTCTATGGTGTTGAGATGTTCTCAACTGTTTATTTTCCAAATTTATACATAAGTTTTTAAATCGGTTATGTGTTGAAGATTATTTACCATTTTTTGTTATTTTTTTAAGCCTTGAAAAAGACATATATGTTGGCAGAATTTAATTTGCTTAGTATTTACAAAAAAACGAATCTCACAATCCTTTTCCTTCATAATATCAAGAACGGTCAAGAAGAATCTTTCCCTATTTCTCAACTACTTTTTTTTTTTTTTTTAATTTAGCGTGTCACATCTATGGTTATTAGCGCCCGGAGCCTTCTCAGTGCACTACCAGCCTCCGGACCGTGTTCTCAATTGGAAATTAAAATATTAAACGTATAGGAAAAATGAATGAATAAATTATATTTAAAAATGGATAGCAAATATTATTTATTATCACTTTCAATAAGACAAAGGAATGGCGCTTACCTTGAAACGCAGAATCCTTGTTGCTAATGTTGGAATATCCATGTGTCCTTAGCCCGTATCGGGGAAAAGGGGTGAGGAAGAAATAGTTATAAGAAAATAATTTTTATGTGCTTCCAAGTATTGAGTCTTCATCAATACATTGAAGATTGTAGATAATTATTAAATAGGCTCCCAGAAGGCTGCACGGTAGGAAACTCAACCGGAAATATAATAAACAAGTGATTTCACACCTATGTAGGCCCGAGAGAATCGGAACCACTTACTCGACAAAAAAGACCAGTTTATTAACATTACCCAGGAAAACCAGAAGTAAGACACTTTGGGTTTTTCACAATTAAGGACAACCGAACTAGCATGAATTGTGTATAGACAGATTTATTTCTGCAACGTAGCTTAGTCCAACGAGTGTTATAGAGCGACCTATGAGTATTGCATAGCAACTAACTAGAGAGGAAGAATGCATAGGTTTACGTCCCCTCTCGCTACTCTTGGGACACAGCCTCATAACCTACTCCTATGAGTATTGCATAACGACTAACTAGAGAGGAAAAATGCATAAGTTACGTCCCCTCTCGCTACTCTTAGGACACAGCCTCATAGTTTAGTAATTTATTATCAAGGCAGTACAATAACCCCTCCGAAATAAAATTACTGTACGCTGTTGGGGGGCGGCAAATTTGAATTTACATTAAATACCGAACAAACGCTATCAAGTTTATTTAGAGAGTTGACTTCATCTTTATGTTTCTGTTACGCAACACACTTAACATTGAATAAACAAGTGTGTGCGTGACGGAACACATAAAGTTGAAGTATAGTCTCTCTCTCTGTACACGAATGATATGATAGCTTTATTCTGTCGATAGATGTAAAACGTAAATCGGTCAGTAGCAATAAAAATTAGCATGCTACGACAGAAAAAAGAAATCCCAGATGTTATCCAGCATTGCGGATCCATTCACATATTCAATTATCTTGGATCCATTTTTGAGAAATTTGCGAAAAAATGAAAAAAAAAGAAAGGAAAAGTCAGTAAATATATGGTTGATGCGGTGGTGATAACTAAACGAATTATTAAATTTAATCTTCTTAAGATTTTACGCTTTTTCAGATATTTACGTATGATCATACATACATACTCATGTATTCTCTTCAAAAAAAAAAAAAAAATCGCTTTAGGGGGCCCCAAAACGTGGTAGATACATTTTCAAGGAAGAGTCAGTGTACAAAGCATAACTTTATTTTAGCTAGTAAGTTTCATAAAATGTAAATATATTTTAGTGTTATGTCTTCCCAGACAATAACAAATACGTAATAATACAATGAAAGAAATTTTATATACAGAATGAATAAGGACAGATAACAAGAAAAAAAATGAGAAATAAAATAGAAAAAAAGAGAATATGTAATACATAATATACATATATATATATTTGTAGGAGATATATAGCTGGCGGGACACATGAAATACCATGAACATTCCTTCAGCTTGTACAAGGATAAGGAAACATTGCACCATTCTTCCAGAAATATGCCCTTTTTTTTCACTGGCCGAGAAAAGATAAAAAAAAAAATAACACCAGATAAGCTGAGAAAATTCTGGAATATAAAATTTTGTTTACCAGCTATTCAATAAAACATAGAAGGTAACAACATGGTTTTATTATTCAGATATAAAAGTCTTTTTTTAATAATAAAAGCTTAGAAAATTGTCCATAATAATCTTAATGGAATGAATATATTTAAGTATCCGAATATTCAATGATATATTTTATTCTGCCAATTAATTCGTAATTTTTTTTTTTTTTCATGATTCTAGTTTAGGATCTTCAACCATTTTTAGTGTTTGTAATAATCAACAAACTAAATTAGCAGATGATTTGTTAACACTTATTAAATTTAATTTTCGACCATCCAAAAATAAGTTTTTATCTTCTTCTACCTTGGCCACCTCAATCACACTCTCTCCTACCCACTCACCAAAGCGATTCTTCTCAATTTTCTTACGTCCAGGCTCTTCTAATATCTTCTTCGGCGTCATTTAGCCATCTTTTCCACGGTTTTTCTTTCTTCCTTGCCCCTCCCAGGTGCCAATCTAGCCATTTCTTAGGAACTCTAGTTTCCTCCATTCTCACAATGTGCCCCAACCATCTCAACCTCCCTCTTCTTAACCAATCCAACAAATCCTGCTCTTGGCACAGTTCCCTTAATTCTTCAATTTTCCTTATCCTGTACCGATTTCCTTCTCTTATTGGGTCAAAAATTTGTCGAAGTATTTTTCTCTCCCAAATGTTCAAGCCATCGTTCATCATCTTTTGTGAGCAACCATGTCTCGCTGGCGTATGTTATAGTTGGCCTCAAAATGGTTCTATATACTATCAACTTTGTCTCTTTCGATAGCCCTTTAAATCTGAACACATTTTTCAGCGCCCAGAAAACCCTGTTGGCCGCCATTATTCTTCCTTTTATTTCTATACTTACCTCATTTTTTTTTTTTTTTTTTAGTGAGAACGGCTCCGAAGTATTTGAAAGATTTAAGTCTTTCAAACTCGTAGGGTGTGCATAAGCTTGCTTCTTCATGCGTCAGGTTTCTTCAAGTACTAACCATATATTTTGCTTTCTGCTCATTGATCTTTAGCCTGATATTCCTCAAATGAGCGCCGATATTGCTGATTTTGTTTTTCCGTTATTGCGACATCATCAGCATACGCCAGGTGCTGGCTTAATCTATTATAGATTGTGCCATTATAGGCGGTATAAGAATTTTATTTTTTTAGTTTAAGGCACGTCAACATCTATGGTCATTGGCGCTCAGAGCCTTCTCAGTGCACTGTCAGCCTCCGGACAGTGTTCTCTCGTTACAGACAACACTGTCCCATCACGAGTTTAGAGGCTTCTAGGAAGAAAAAATATAAGGCAGCACTGCTGGACTCGAACCTTGATACTCTGCGTGAGAGCCCATTACGGTAACCACTTAGCTATTCCCTTTCCTTATAAATAAGTTTTTATTACATATCTTACTGGACATATGCTAAAAATTATTAGCATAATATTTTTATCACGTAAACTTTGGTCTCATTATTATTATTTTTTGTTTGGACATTTTATTTTAATTAATATTGTATTTTTATTTTTATGTTTTTTATATTATTATATTGCAAATTGAAGAATTTTACTTTACAAATTTTTATTTAAACCTGTATCTTTACTTTTTTACAATTAATTTTGAAATTACATATTATATAATAATAAAATACACTCTTTAAATATATTTATGATAATAATTATCAGATAATAGAACAATGTAATATAGTAAACAAAAAAATCCTTTTGAAAAAACATGTTACAAAAGGCTAAGAAAAAAATTATGGTTCACATTGGTTTTCCTACCCAACCCAACTACACGTATTTGTACAAAATAACATTTAGCCTTAGTAGCCAATATATAACAAACCCCACAGGGAATATTTAACAAAATATAAATAAAGTTTTAAATTTTATTATAGATTGCTGTATAAAAACAATAACGGTATTTTTTTTTGCTAATCTACAAAGCTCATAGCAATAAATCTACAAATAGTTCAAAATTATTAAAAAAAAAAAAAAGCTTCAATTAAACAAAATTTTAAAAATTACAAAAGTATATGCAAACTGTTGATGAAAATTATGTTATGAAGAAATTTTGTGAGTATCTGTCAAGAAAATAACATTTAATTATGCCAACGTTTCGTCAAAATTTCCTGTCTTTATCAAGGCTTTAATTTAAAGACAATCTTGAAGATGTGGAAAAAGAATTTCGAGTGGAATTTGGAAACATACACATTTATTATTTCGCAGAAACATAAAAAAAAAGAAGAAAATTTAAAGTTATTAGATTCGTGTAACCATCTACCTAAATATAGATGATTTAACACAAGAAACTAGTAACTTTTAATATTTTTTTTTTCCCACTCAAAATTCTTCCTCCATATCTTTACAACTATCTACGAGTATGTATTAAAGTCTTGATAAAGACAGGAAACTTTGTCGAACGTTAGCATTGAAATGTAATTGGTGATGGTGTATTTGTAGTGTAGTTTGTGTAGCACGAGCGGTTTTGTAAACGGGCTTGTGAGTATATATGTTTAAGAGAGAGAAGTAATAAGAATAATTAAGAAAACACTGGTAGATTAAATTAAATATATTCTTTAAAGATATTTAAATGCTATTCAATAACACAGCAATAAGCGTATTAATTTACAGCAATTAGTTGGAATAAACTCTTATGTTATAACTTAAATTCTAAGAAAGCGAAAAACAAGTGTTCTGCTTGAATGTCTGTTTTAGACTGTCCTTGAAGGAATGTCTTCTAAATGTTCGTTCAAATCTTCCCCTGTGAGAAGAAGGGGTAGACAATGTTAACAAGGTTCATGAACTCTTCCTGTAACTGTACTTCTTCTACCTGGGTTTACCCTTTTTGCCAACAAGCTCGCATTTTCTCATAATTTTCTTCAATTAAAATAGATATAATTTCTTCATCCATCACAGCATAATTAAATGTTTCTTTCTTGACCGATCCTCACAAAATTTCTTATAACATATTTTAAAAATTACTTAATAAAAATTATATAAAAACTAATCCATAGATATAAAGCAGGATATATAATAAATAAAACATAATTAGAGCTAATAACCTTTAATTTAGCTAAATAATTTAACTAAAAAAAAAAAAAATAAATAAATCTTGTGTAAAGCAAAACTTTCTCTTACTCCTAATTAATACAATTATATAATTTATAAAATGATAAATTTTAATCAGATTGTAGAATGAGATTATACTGTAGCCCAAAAGAGTGTGCCAATGATATTGAAACAACGTAAAATAATCCACAATTTTCGCAAAACTACTTCTAAATTAAATTTTTTCTCCCAAAAAAATGTTTAAAATAGAAGTGATGTATTGCAGAGAAAATAATTACAGTCGTTTATGAGAAAATTAAAAAAAAAAAAGCCCTCTATTCGTGTCCAAATCCACTCCACCAGTCCTCTATCACTGTCCACAGCGTATCAAGGACGACAGCAAATAAGAGGTAAGTTGAGTGGTTAAAATAGCATTACAAGGCGATAAAACCACTGGTTCCCTGGAAAAGGCTATTAGTCGTTTTGCTAGATGCGGCTCACAACAGCACACTCAATGAGATACGGGCTGTTGTTGAAGACGACCTCCCGCAGGTACAACAGCAATAAGTGATAAAATGAAGCTGCTACGTGAACAGCACTGCAATAACTGATTGATATGGCTGTTGGTTAGTGGTGCTAGACTCGCACAACAATACTCTAATAAGTGATTTATATGGCTGTTATGCCGCTAGTGCTAGACAGCTTTGTATGTGGTCGTACAGCTTGTACGTGTTAGCAAATTGAGCCTTTGTATAGTGCACCGCTAGTGGAGTATCAGGCGGCTGATGGATCTTTGAGTAGTTGCTCTCGCGCCCTCCTGCTGCACTGGTGGCGGCTGATTGAACTATCAATTTTTCTCCTTCTCTCAATGTATCTTGCCATTCTCCTTATGCTAGTTAGAAGTGTTAGTTGACTGGTTGTTATTTATATTTTGTTTCTTGCTGGTTACATTTTCTTCACTGGCTGGGCTCGAGCTTTTCTTCACACTGTTTGTCTTGTCATCGTTTTAACCACACTGATGAGTGGTCGGTCAAGTGGCCGTCTTTTATAGCAAGGTTTGGTTGGATGCGCCCGCTGCGCAGAAATCGCTTCCTATTGGTACGCTTAATCTGCACGCAGATCATCCAACCTTGCATACTCAGTTTGTTTCCATGAGTACATCAACTGAATTTGCTCTGTGCAAGTGTATGTTATCACACTGTTTTGACAAAAACATCCTGATGATGGACGAACGCCAGAAACCGGTAGATGACCACAAAAATAAGCAAGCTATTGAAATGTTATTGGTGATGTTGTATGTTTGTAATAGCACGAGCGGTTTAGTAAAAGGGCTTGTAAGTATATATGTTTTAAGAGAGTGAAGTATAAGAATAGAAAATAATCAAGAAATCACCACTGTTTTTGAAATATATATATATTCTCTAAGTGATTTGAAATAGCTTATAAGATCACAGCATAAATCAATTATTTATCTAGATTAAATGCTAAACTCTTATGTTTTTAACTTATAACTGGCACAGTCCTGATGTTGTTCTCTCTCGGTCTACACAAAACTCCTCTTAATAAATCTAGAAAAAAGGGAATCTCTATCACTGGCATGAGTTTAAGAGCGATTCCTGAAGCAAGTGTTCTGGCTTGAAAGCAGAATGCAGACTGTCTTGAAGGAATGCCCTCTCTAACAAAACAGTTGGCCAAGTGGCATTGTATTAATTTAACGGATTTTTGTGCCTTTTTTTCTCCTAATAGCAATGACCCCAAATTACAGTACCTGACTCTTTTCACTGCACTAAGATACATTTAAAATATTAACAAAATTAGATTTTTCAAACTATAAATATTCTAAACTATTTTTCAAAACTATTATTTTCTTTCATTTCTTTCTCCACTACACTATCACGGAAAATATGACTCTAATAAGAACTATTCTTTGTTTTTACTTGTTTTATTATTTTCAAATTATTTATTAAAAAGTTACGGACGATTGCTAGTTGGAAAACTAAACGCCAACCACTACATGTTACAAATTTACAAAGCTATAATTCTATCTAAATGGCTGTACGGTTGCGATGTTTGGGATTCTACCAAACCTTCCAATCTATACAGAATACTATAGGCTTTCCAATCTAAACTTTAGAGACACATTACTGACTAACCCTACTACTTCTCAAAGTTTACACTACACACTGACATCAATATACCATTCGTGACAGACACAATCACAACCCAAATACAAAAAGTTTCACGAAACATTATCACAACATAACTATTCTCTCATATCCAACGTAAGCTTCAACAGAATACAACCAAGGAGACTCAAAAGGAAGTTGCATGGGGGATAACCTTTGAAACTAAAGCCCTAACAATGCCACGAGTGCCATCGCTGGATGGCTTCTCTATTGAAGTTCCTTAAGCCATAGTACCAACAGTGAACAGTATCAATTATTGTAATTTTTAACAGATTTTGCTTATACAATAAATAAACTATAAAAAAAATAAATTAAAAATTCAAAATTCTAGGTTAAAAGTAGCAAAAATATACATTTACAAAATGCAGTTAAAAAAAACTAAGCATGAATTAATGATGTATATATTGTTATCCAAACAAACCCAGAATTCTTTTCTGTAAAGTTTCACTTCAGATTAACCGTTTTTCTTCAAATTTGGTATTCTACTTTTCCAAGAAAATGTTTTTAAATAAAAATGATACATATTTATTTGAATATATGGTATATGAAATTCAAAAATAAAAAAATTGTTGAATTTTTTCTCATAAGAAAATCGCGAGAAAAAGTCACACTTCTGGTTGATGGATTTTCACCGAAACCTTTGAGTCAGATGCGTTGGTAGCATCAACCTTTATCAAATATCTGTGCTGAATTAAAAAATAATAAACAATCAAATCATTAACTATGGACCAGAATGTTTTTGTCTCTATAAATTTCCTCGAGATTTTAATGTAGTCCCACTTTACGTCTCTTATTACATTCGTTTGTATTCGCTGTTTATTAACTTCTCTTTACTCATTTTTAATTATTTTCCTATTAAATTCCAAATACAATGAGGTGTAATGAGGTGAAAATTACATTGCGCAGTTTCGGACAACTCTTGTCATCAACAATGGTTGTTTACAATTATTTTCTGGTTATATTCCTATTATCATCTAAGCAAATTTTCATTTATAAAATACGTTTCTTATGAAATTTAATTCAACTTTTTTCAGTATCACAGTCGGTTTGTTTTGTTTACTTTTCTTTGTTGATAACTATATTTAATTGCTACGTGTAACAAAATTATCTCGTCAATTGTAATAAACCGTTGTATTATGAGCGTCAGACTGATTTTGATAGTATTTAACTATATTTTTAACTTGAAAATTACTATTTAAATAGTGCAACCAACAATTACAAAATGTAGTTGCTAGTTGTTTTTGCAATTTATGTTTTACAACTAATGAAGGATAGTTGGAATGTAAAATTACTAGTACACCTAAACTATAATTACTAGTAAACTGAATTAGTAGCTGAATTTTTTTTTTAATGGCAGCCATCATTACGCACTGCTTACCTTAACAAATGAAAAAAAAAACAAGGTTTGAAAACGTACTCTCTGAACTATTTCATTCGCGCTAATAAATACATTCATACTGCTCCCATTTCATTTGCGCTAATAAATACATTCACACTAATCGCCCATTTTACATCGGCCATACCCGAACACTCACTAAACTTAATATGTACATTTAAGCATTCGGAGATGGGGTACTTGAAATTCCTACCATCTCTTCGACCCAACCTAACGATTATAGTAAAATCCATATATTTATATATATATATATAGGTTAAGTCCGGAGATCGATGGTGGCATTGGATCACCATGAGTTTCCTAACCACTTTTCGTGGAAATTCTGTCCAGGTAACGTCGAACAACTCTCGCATTATGTGCCGGGCAACCATCTTGTTGAAAATACATATCTAGCCGACGTTTTAGAGGAACATCTTCAAGCAGAACTGGCAAAATGTCTCTTAAAAAAGTTAGATACCTTTCACCAGTTAAGTTCCCTCTGTAGAAGTATGGGCCGATTAGTTGGTTTCCTAAAACTCCACACCAAACGTTTGTAGAAAAAACAACCTGACGGCGTGTGGCGAAGGTAACTTGTGGATTTTCTTCAGCCCATATTCTAAAGTTCCAACGATTAAGAAGGCCATTGTTGGTAAACATTGATTCATCAGTCCATAAAATTGTGCATTTTTTGTGGGGATATCTAAAAAATAAAGTGTACAGTAACCTTAATCCCGTGGCTTCAGTCGAAGATATGGAACGTCGAATAACTCTAGCCTGCCTAGATGTTGACTTTGCCACCTAAGTGCTGCTACAAACAGAGCGTGGGAGTGCAGAGCTTTGGCTTGCCTATCCGTTGATAGTGTCCAGTTTGAAGAGCTTCTTTAAAGAAAAAATAAGGTAATTTTGACATTAAACTGAAATTTGTTTTTCATATTTTAAATTCCCATAACGTTTGAAAAACCTAACCGATTTTAAATTTTTTTTTTTTTTCTTTTTAGAGGCTCAAGTACTATAAAAATATGCAAAAAAAAATATAATGTTCCATTTGAAAAAAAAAAGTTGGATGCTGTATCTCGGGATATTGGGGTATAAAAAAATGGATCAATCACTGAAAATAAACTAGACTAAAAATGATTAAATACGTGTTTTCTATTTTTTCGAAATTTCCCGCCGTTTAAAAAAAAAGTGGGTGGAGCATATAACTCTGGTCACCCTGTTATATATGTTATCACAAATTATGAAATCAGGCATTCTACAGTATGCCTAGGCATTTCATATAATACCTAAAACGGTAGGCAATGTGTAGAATTCACCCCATTCCTCTAATTTGCCTACGCAATCTATAGAATGCCTACGGCGAAGCAGGCAAAGTAACCTTCCCGGTATAGCTAGTTCGTGAGGTTATGTGTTCAGGTTGTCCCATGTGGTTTATAGTTCTAATGATGGATGAAAATGTGTTTCGATGCCGTTATGAGGAGGAACTGTGGAAAAGAAGAAATACTACAGCAAGGAATAGTGTATTTATAACAGATGAACGTTCACCAGCTACTTGTGTAAAGCGTTCCTACCGGTAAAATTTAGCATTAATAACTATGCCATAATTATATATGTCCATTAATAGATATATTTTTTAAGCCTTTCCATACTTTGCCTAAGACGACGTATTCTATAGAATGCCTAGGCAATGTATAGCATGCCTAGGCAATTTATACAATGCGTAGCCCTGGTATGAAATAAAAAGGATATTTCTTACTTTGCCTAAAGTAGCTAGGTATTATATGAAATGCCTAGGCATTCTATAGAATGCCTGAATTTCATACTTTGCCAGTAACTTATATAAAATAGCTAAAAAATTACAACCAATAATTGCAGTAACCATTTCTTATTGTTGTTACTGACGAGATTCAACTTGTGAAATATTTTGTCAAATATGAATCAGGTGATGTTTGAAAGTTCGAAATTAAAAATTAACTTAAAAATAAATTTTATAAAGTAGAATAAGTAGTGAAAAAGAAATAGTTTTCAACTCAAGTACTTATAGTTGTCAGTTTTATAACTAATTACTATTATAACTACATATAAATTGTTAGTTCCTTTCGAAATTACTTTTTCTTAATACGAATTGTAGATATAAATTTCAACTACAATCTCCACTAATCCACCTGTAGTTTATAATTTGTAATTATAATTACATTAGCGTAATTGTGGTAACAATACTGTAGTTATTGATAGCCTTCCTCTAGCATTGGGAATGTCTTAACAATACTCAAGATCTGAAAATCAAGAGGTTGTTAGTGTAGTGGTTATGAGCATGGACTTGTAAGTGGGAGATCCCCAGTTCGAGTCCCACGTATAACTGCTAAATTTTATATTGGTTTCAAAAATGTTAATAGTAATAAAAACGATGATAATAATAATAATAATGGTAGGTACTTTTGTCCCGTCCATGACACCTAATTTGGTAGTTGGACGTTAAGCCCGCCAGAGAAAAATAGGCATTATTTTACTTTTTTTTTATATTACATAATGTTTTAGATCGATTGATATCCATGAAGAGGGAAATTAGCTTAAGAATATAGCATTAAACGGATTAAAGTTGCAATAATATTTAATATTTGCCATTGAGAGGTTTAGCGTGGTGGGAAGTTCTTATCTGTGCAGTAACACCATTCTATGACACCATTACCAGTTATAGGGTTAAACTGTTATTATGTATAAATTTATTCGTGACCAAAATCTCAATTTCTCCACAAATTTTCTCCTCATTACAATGGTCTATAGTAGAGATGGGTAAGTAGTCGATCGTGGACACGGGTAGATGGGCGAGACATTTTAAAATGACCGCTCCTCATTATGTTACATTAAGTAAACATAAAATAAATATCTTCTGATAACACTTGAATACGACTGCTACTTAACTAGAATAGGTTGGCCTGTTTCTTCGCTTAAACACTGATCACTCCTGTAAATTCTCTCTCAAATAGCTTTGAATATATCTATCCGTCTATCTGTCTATATCTGTGATTATATATGGAAGTATGATGCGTGTCTTCAAGTCAGTCATATGCGAAATGTTATCTGCGAATCTGTTTTTATGTTTGGTCTGTATGTATGTTATGTCTCTGTACTTTCGTATTTTGAATATCTTCTACATCTTTTGTTTATCTATAACCATCTAAGGCAGCTCTGATATGGGTCATTAAAAGATTTGAAGTCAGAATAACTTTCTCTACTGAGGAATTGTCTGATCGATCGCTTAGTTATCGGCAAAGCAGAATTTGCTCTTGGTCTATGTCTTTTTTATAGCAAAGGGCATAGGGTGCCACAAGAGGTAGTCTCGCTAATCGCCATTCTGAACAGGATCTTTCGGGATTCTATTACGAGGTTCTGTAAGCTTTCCCAATTTTTAACTTCTCCCTCCTCGCACAATTTTTCTTGAAACTTGTGTTCATAATGTGTCACAATTCTTCTGTTGCTGGAGATCATTAAAGATTTTTAGGACTGAAATTTCTTGTCCATTCAGTCTGCTATTTCCTTTCCAATAAGCTAGAATCTACTGCAGAACCACTCTTGTCACCTAAGCTCTCTATTTGGACCATACCCTTGACAAAAGTCACAACATCTGAAAAAGACCATTTTGTATGATTGGCAATGAATGTTATTGGTGATGTGGTGTGTTTGTGTGCTGGTAGCTTGTGTAGCACGAGCGGTTTAGTAAAAGGGCTCGTAAGTATATATGTTTAAGGGAGAAGTATCAGAAATAAGAACGTAGTCACCACTGCTAACAATGTATATATATCCCATTAAAATAATAACTACAAGTATTTGCAAATAAATTATTAACTTATTAATATGCACTGATGCTAAGTGAGCGAAAAACAAGTGCTCCGCTTCGGTGTCTACAGCCAACTGTATCTTAATAAATGATCTAGAATAAAGGCAAATCTCTATCCCTGGCATGAGTTTAAGAGAGCGATTCCTGAAGCAAGTGTTCTGGCTTTGAAAGCAGAATGCAGACTGTTCGAAAGAATGCCTTCTCTTACATAACAGTTGGCCAAGTGGCGTTGTATTAATTTAACGGATTCTTGCGCCTTTGTCTCTTGGTTTGCATTGACCTAGATTGTAGTATACCTGGTTCTATCCCCATCACTAAATACACTGTTTGAACTATCTAATTTTCACAAAACTATTTTCCAAAACTATTATTTCGTTCTTCCACTACAGCAATGACTAGTATTGGCGCTTGGAATTCATTAAAGATTAAAGCATCAGTTCTCAACTGCCTATCGAACTTCATCCAAATTAGTTCTTGCTTATGAGGTAATTGAAAAATCGGCAAACACTCATCCCTACATTACTGATTGCTTCTTCCGCTGACCATCTGGGTACTTATGCAGCCATTCGGGAGGAGGAGGTATCTCCATGCAGATCGTTTGCAAATGTAGTGCAGCGCAGTTTATTTTCATTAATTTTGCATTTTCTTTTATTTTTTTTTTGTTCGTGACTGGCTGCTCCGTCTCTGGGAATAAGATTGCATTCCGAGCTCACTATCTCCCCTCTTAAAGACACTTGAAATGGCGCTTTATTTTCAAGCGGGATTTTTTTTTTTCTATTAATTTTTCGGCCGCATTGAAAATATTAGCCTGGATTCTTAACGGAGACAGCTTTGTAGTCTCGCCAAGGACTATCCTGATTCTACATTGCTTTTTCCCATTCTATTTTTAAGGTTATATTTTGACTTGAGCATGCATCGCTGTGATGGTTTTTCTTTTTTTACAAAAATCATCAGAGTATCTGAGGCACGAAGTTTCAATCAAAGTTAATCCAAAGTTCTGTTTTACTGAAGAGTTTCTTCAGTTTTTCTTGATTTTTTCTTTCCCAATAATCGTTATAGCGTTTTTCTGTTTTTTAACTGCAGTAAATATGACTTTGCAGTCATTTACAGGCATTGTTTGAAATCGTTTTCTGTGAACATTGCTTTAAAGGAATTTCTGGAGAAGTAGTGACATTAGATTTGCGTCTAAAATTGAAATGGTGCTTTCATTGACATCGATAGAAAAACAGCCAACGACGAATGGTTAGTTTTGGTTAAAAACTAATAATTCCTCTTAAAATATAAAATTAAAAAGTTTTATGTAAACTTGAAATGGAAATATTTACACAAGTAGAGTAACATTATTTTTTTGTCATGTTTTTTTTTTATTTTATTTATTTATTTTTTTTTAGACGTATAAGTGAACGCACATTATCTGGGTCGGATGTGTTGATGGAGACAGAACAAGAATGAGTAAGTCAGAGAAGTGATAACACGGAATAT
Organism: Triatoma infestans; assembly: GCA_011037195.1. Lineage (NCBI taxonomy): Eukaryota > Metazoa > Arthropoda > Insecta > Hemiptera > Reduviidae > Triatoma > Triatoma infestans. The sequence goes on from JAAEAF010010145.1 coordinate 15,304, forward strand.
GCACTTGACATAATACTTGAAAAACATTTTTTGTGAGTGTTATACTCAGTTATTTTACACAATTTTTTTATTAAAGATTTATTTAATTTTATTTATGTATTTTTTTATATATTTATTTATTAGATATTTTCCTTTACTGATGTAAGAGGAATTATTACGATCCTGTCAAATTTTTGAAATTAAATTTTCAACGGAAATACATGGTTTTGAGGTCCTCTGAGTCAGAAAAAGTGTTTTTTTTTTAGGAATTGTGTGTGTGTGTATCTGTATGTTTGTAAATTTGATACTATTACTGTACTTCCTTTTACGAACTTTTTACTTTACTTTAAACATAATTACTATACTTTAGACATTTTATCCAAATCATAGAATTTATTTAATTGAAAATTGGCAACAATGTTTTAACTTTTAATCTCTAATGAATAAAAGTATAATTTAGCCACAAATTTTAGTGGAATAATTGCCATATTATTCAATAGTTGTTGTAAGTAAAGAATGTGACTGTTATAGAATTAAACAGGCAGGTTTTTGGCAGGGTAAGCGATATGGTCCATTCTACCATTTATTGCGAGATGCTTTTAAGGATTCCCATTACAGGTTTCCCTTCTGATAGGAATTTGAAGACTTTTGTCTTTGGTCATTTCTAAAGGGTTAGGTTGCGTTCTAGGGAAGATTGGTTAACTCTGGGTCCGTCTGTGGTGATTCCTGAGAATTATCTCCGATTTTACACGGACGATTCCAGGATGGATGGTAGGTCTGGTGCTGCCGTCTATTTTGAGACAGGAGATCATTTGGTAGTGCCTCTTGGTGAGTGGGTCACCGTTTTCCAGGCTAAGGTTTATACAATTCTTTGTTGTATTTTGGATGAGAGGGTGCGTAACACTAATTTAAAAGGTGTTTGTATCTGCTCGGGCAAACCAGGCTGCGTTGAAGGCGCTTAATTCGTGTATCTTCACTTCCAGATTGGTGTTGGAATGTTCTAAAAGACTAGAAGATCGTTCTTCATTAAAGGATGTGCTTCTGGTCTGGGTTCCAGATCATATGGGAATCTTTGGGAACGAGGAGGTGGATAGATTTGCCAAATTAGTCGCCTCTCTCCCTTTCATTGGTCCAGAGCCTGCTGTTAGTGTGTCTTCTGGCACATGTTTATCAGGCTTTCAGACGTGGATGACCTATTCCTTATAGATGAGTGCAGTGGGTTGTCGGCAGTCTAAGATGCTCATTGGGGGTCCGGACGGAGCTTTGATTAGCGGGATCGATGTCTTTCACGGACCTCTCTCAGGCATCTGGTTGGATTTCTCACTGGGCATTGTGGTTTAGGAGACTCTTTATACAATGGGCCATGCATGACCCCATTTGTAGAGTTGTGAGACGAAGGAGGAAACACCCATGCATCTGAATGATTGTTTGGGCTGTGAGGAGATAAGGTTTAGGACCTTCGGCCGGAATAGGATATCGGTAGAGGATCTTAAGCTATATCCTTTTAAGGTTTGTGGACCGATTTGTTCGGTCTGTGGTCAAACTTAGATGGTTAAAACCTGGGCCTGGATTTTTGTTCTAGTCCCAGTGGTTGTTATTCATTAGGGATAGTTATATGGGCCCGGGGAGGCTTTGGATAGCCTAGGGCTTTGCTCTCCCCTTCTTTGAATAATAATAATAAGTGAAGAATGTTTTTTTCAATAATAAAGATGATTAAATAAATGGAATAAAATTTAAAGTAGTAACTTGTTGAAAAAAAAACAAAAAACGAATAACAAAATACTTACAGAATAAAAGAATGGTAAAAAAAAATGAACTACTTGGATAATTGAATTATTCTAGGGCCCTGGAACAAAATGTTGTACTCTTATTGCTGTACACAGAGTGTTACTCTATAATAACTTAAAAAGGGGAGAGACCTAGGACGGGAAGATTTCCTCTGCAAAACGCTACTTAGTAAAAATCATGATTTCCTTTTTTAATTTTATTTTATTATAACATTGCTTTCAATAGAATGTTAACTAACAAGGTTAATTAATATGTCAAAACTAAATTCATGAATGAATAGTATTTCTTTAAATTTTGCGTTAATATTGTTTTCTTACATTATTTACTTTCTCGTACTTCCTAATAATGATAAGAGAATTTATCGCGATCTTGCCAGATTTTCACCGGAAATACACATTTTGAGGTCCTCTGAGTCCAAAAAATTAGGTTTTAGAAAATTGTCTGTATGTATGTGGATGTGTGTGAAAAGAATATCACAAAAATGAAAAGTTGCAGGAATCCGTTGAGCTCCCTATCACCACATCGGACACGAAGATTTCGGACAAAATCCATCAACCGGAAATACCACTTTACTAATTTTTTTTTTTTTCTTCCAGTTTTCTGTGATTTCCACAAAAAAAAACTTCAACGATTTTTCATAAAATTGTTAAGCAAACTACACATATAGAGAGCTACAACTTTTATTAGCAAACATTTCTCCGGGAAAATTCATTTAAGGGCTCTTTTTACTTTCTCTTGCTCCTAGTAAGAGGAAGTATTGTAATCGTGTCAAATTTTCGACATCGTGTTTTCACCGGAAATATCCGTTTTGAGGTTCCCTGAGTTCAAAAAAGTGGTTTTTAACAAAAATGATCTGTGTTATACCGGTGGAGAACCTTCTAGAACCTTCCAGAAAGAACTATTCGTCAGCGCTTCCTAGCGGCCACTAAGAGAACTTGAGGTTCCTACTCTCTCTCCTAGATGGCACCACCGGCTGCGTTACAATATCTATCCGTCTATCTGTCTACATCTGTGATTATATATGGAAGTATGATACGTGTCTTCAAGTCAGTCATATGCATGTTATCTGTGAATTTTTTTTTATGTTTGGTATGTATGTATGTTATGTCTCTGTACTTTCGTATTTTGAATATCTTCTACATCTTTTGTTTATCTATACCCATCTAAGGCAGCTCTGACATGGGTCATTAAAAGATTTAAAGTCAGAATAACATTCTCTACCGAGGAATTGTCTGATCGATCGCTTTGTTATCGGCAAAGCAGAAGTTGCTCTTGGTCTATGTCTTTTTTATAGCAAAGGGGAGACGGTGCTGCAAGAGGTAGTCGTTGCTAATCGCCATTCGTCACAGACCTATCAGGATCTTTAGGGATTCTATTACGAGGTTCTGTAACGTGTGTGACGTGTAACGTACGTGTGTGTGTGTGTTTAACGTACGTGTGTGAACAGCATAGCTCAAAAACAAGAAACCGTAGAAAGATGAAACTTGATATTCCGTTTAGGTATCACCATGGGATCTGACAGTATTTTATCTGGCAAAATTCCTCAACCAGAAGTACTCGTACCATTTTACTAGTTTTTTTTTTTTTTTTTTTTTACATTTTTGCGATTTTTTCAAAAATGGCTTCGACAATTTTTTTGAAACTTATGATATCAACTACACATACAAAGAGCAACAACTTTTATTTGTAACATTCCTCCGGAAAAAATTCATTTAGGGGCATTATAGGGGAGGAGTGGGGTTAGATTTTTATCTAAAGTGCTATTTCAGTTAATTATACGATTCTGTAATCTAAATAATGTTAATTAGAATTAAATATGTTGTTGAAATTCCGAGTTTGAAAAAATTGGATAACCGGAAGTGCGTATACATTACCACTTTATTAAATAATTCGTTTACTTTTTTGCGGTTTTCTCAAAAATGTCTCAAACGATTTTCTTGAAACTAGTTATATAAACTACACAATACAATGATCTACAACTTTTATTTGAAATATTTCTCTGGGAAAATTCATTTAAGGGCACTTTTAGGGGAGGGGTTGAGTTATGTTTTTCTCTAAAGTGTTATAGTAGTTGATTATACAATTCTATCATCCAAATAAACTTAATTAGAAATAAATAGATGGCTAAAATTCCGAGTTTCAAGAAAATTAGTAAACCGGAAGTGCGCTTTTACTGAACAGTTTTTTTCAGTTTTCCACGAATTTCATTAACTTTGGTACACAAACTATAAAATTTGTCAATTATAATTTTGGAGAACTGGAGTAAGAGAAAGTTGTGTGAGTGTTTCACATTAGATTTTTTTCGGCGGGCGGAAGGAGGTTATAGTTCTCAGTTTTATTTCCAAAATCCAGTTTTATTACACCAATTCTATCATTTAAATAATATTAATTAGAATTAAATATTTTTCTGAATTGTCGAGTTCGATGAAAATCAGATGAACGGAAGTGCGTTTTACTGAAAGTAGTTTTTTAGTTTTTCTGTTATTTTATGTAAAATGGCTCCAATGATTTTTATTAAACTTAGTAAATCAACTACACATACAAAGATCTATAATTCTTATTTAAAAGATTTCCACGGGGAAATTCATTTAAGGGGATTCAACTGTTTTTTGAGGCGGAGTGAGGATTTTAGTAAGGATCTTACTTCCGGTTAAATTGTTTTTTGGGTGTTCTGAGGAATCTGTCACTTTACACTATAATGTATTTGAATTTGGTGCATTTTTACCGTTGTTTTCTGGATTACAGTTTGAACTCATTCAATTTTTAGCTGTCATCTTTACTAACAAATATATAGCCTACTATCTCTATAATTATGTTCAGACATCTGACTAAAATCTTCAAGTTGTAAGAAAATTTGTAATTTTATAATTGTATTAATTGTGGTCAGAGAATGTCTTGAGTATTTCATACCAGAGTTTTTTTGTTTCTATAAAAATAAGTTTCAAAAATGAAACTTGCAAAAAGTTTTTGCAGTAGAAACAAACATTATCTAACATAACAAAATAAAATGTTATAATTTTATAAAATAAACAACAGAAATGCAAAGTTACAAGTTGTTACAAAGTTATGAAAGTTGAGTACTGAAAAGTAAAAAGAGATGAAATAGAAACAAGTATATATAACTACCATAAACTGAGGAGGGATACCAACCCTCATGAGACATTAAGTGTATCCTGCAATGAACCCATAGTGTCTGGGACTTTTCACTGTTTAGCAGTCTTCCCTGGATGTCAGGTCATTTCAAACTTAAATTTCAATGTAAACAATAATTATGTTTGATCATTGTTAATTAAACTAGCAAAAAAATTAGTTGGCTGGTGCCAAAAAAGTAACGCTTTATTTTTAAAAAAGTTTATTCGACTTTCGGACACTTTTGGTGTGCTTCCTCAGGAACTGTTAAGAACGAAAGGAGAGTTAAATGTTTAAACATTTAACATTGGTTATACATTGGTTAAACATTTAACACTCCATTCGTCCCTGGAGGAAGGACACCAAAGGTGTACGAAACGTCGAATAAACTTGTTTCAAAAATAAAAAATTTTCTTCATTGACCCCAAACTCCCAGCCAACTTTATTTTTTAAATTTCAGTGCTTTTGCGCAAATATAATGTACGTATTTGGAAGAGCTGATGGTATTACAAAGGATTGTTGATTAAGGATAAAGAGAACGTTTTCCGTTAATTTGTATTCTGCATACAATTTTGAATATAATTCGTTAGTAAGAGAAAATATTGCAAAAATATTGAAAATATTTGAATATTAATTTGTGTCAAATTTTCGAAATTGAGTTTTCACCGGAAATGTAGTTATGAGGTCCCATGAGTCCGAAAAAATGTAAGGGGAATGGTGTTTATATATATATATGTGTGTGTGTGTGCGTGTGAGTGTGTGTGTGTGTGTGTGTGTGTATGTGTGTGTGTGTGTGTGTGTGAGTGTGTGTAGAGAAAGATAATGTAGTGGGAGTTGCAGGGGTATATAATTAATAACTAAATGTTATGACTGCTGCACTATAATTAATATAAATACACATATAATTCGAAGGACTTAACTTAATTAAGAGATTAAGTGACGGGGAGAGAAAATTAAATGAGAGATAGACTGAGAGATAGGCATAAGTGTATTGGTGTGTTGACTGGATGTTTGTTGTTGACTGGTAGCACGGAAAGTGTCTTCGCTCTTGTAGATGGTGATAGAATGGCGTGTCCACTGTCCCATCATCAGGATGTTTTTATAAACAGTGTAATAATATAGACTTGCACAGAGCAAATATTGTTGCTACACTGGATTTTAAAATGTTTTTATTATGACCTAACTAGGTTAAGAGGGGCGTTGCTATCTGAATGGGAAAACATATTTTTCAGGAAAACCTGAGGGAACAATGTCTTGAAAGGACCGAAACATGTGTTTTCCAATTCAGGTAGCAACACCCAAAACTGGTCTATGACCACAAAAAGAAGCATGCTATCACGGAACATGACTCTAGGATGCTTTCCAGCTCTGCGGAACTAACCACAACAATTGGGTGGCTTTGTTTGAAAATACTAACTTGGCGATCCTTGCGGATAGCAGGAGTTCACACTAATCTGACGTGTGATATGCCATCACAATAATGTCTATACTGTGTATGCGTGCTCTAAAGTACCTCTTCAAAATCAATGTATGTTCTAATATATTTATAATACTAATAAAGGTATCCACACTAATAAAGGCATTGATAGAATTCCAAATTTGAAGAAAATTGGTTAATCAAAACTGCGGCTTTATAGAATGATTTTAAGTTTTTTTGAAATTACGTCTAAAACAGCCCTAACGATTGCCATTAAACTTGGAATGCTATGAACCTATCACTTTAATTTTTTTATGATACCGCAAAGATAATGCAACCAAAGCAGAGAGAAGAGAGGCCCTCTCTGGTTAACAGAGACTGCTCTCTGACTTAGGCAGGCTAGAGTGGGAGAACCTGTGTATATAAGCCAGTGGGAATCTATCTAAAGGAACTATCAGACACAACCATACAACTGTACATCGCATCGCGTCATATCTTTACTCACACAATTCATTCTATCATTTTCATTATAAAGTCCAGTGCAATTAGTGTAAACTTAGCTACATTATATTAGTGTCTTCATATCTCGTTCATTTAATGAAACCTAATTTCACTCATCAACAACTCCATTATAATTTGAAAACATTTTCTCAAAAAAAAAAAAAAAATTGATTTGATACACAGTGAAAAAGTTTAACACGAAAATGCTTAACATGAGAAATCGGTTAACACGAAATCACACTACGTTTCGGACAAAATTCTATATAATATCATTATACATTTTTTTTTATCTTTTAACAAGAAACAAATATTGCTCAACACGAAAAGATTTCACTTCTCGGACGAATAAAATATTCCTGTTTTCTGCTGTCAAAAATCGTCATGCAGATTTTTTGGATTATTTATTTATTTATGTTAGACGGAACAGAATAAACAATGGCTGCCACTGTTGCTAGGTCTTTCCGTTTGTCTTTAAGTAGGTAAAACATTTCATTTTGTCAAAACATTTCACTTAGTTTACGAATTCGCTGAATTTTGTGGGTTTATTGATTTTTTTTTTTGAAATTTCAATACATTAACTTATTTTTTTACGCGGCAGAGAAATCGGGACGAAAACAATCAGCTACTTTATCATTTAACACGCAAAAATATTTCCATCCCCCTAATGTTTCGTGTCAAACGTTTTGCATTGTATCAATGGAAACAATAGTTTTGTTTGGCCGTTTTTAATTAAACAAGTTGGCTGGGGCCAAACAAGACGACGTTTCGGACACCTTTGGTGTCTTTCCTCAGGTATTACAAAACAAAAAATTTGGATATCAAGAAAATTGTATGTTAAAATTAAAACAAAACAAACAATATTAGAAAGATATGATACCTGTTAAGGAAGAAAGAATGGAGAGTTAAATGTTTGAGGAGGTTATTGTTTGGTTACAAGAGTAACGCATGCTTGCAAGGAAAACAGAGAGGGGACATTTTTTTCCAAGTTGGGAAATATGAAGAGTGGAAGAAATGAAAAACAACTCAATTAATAATTATAAAAAAAAAAAAGAATAAATCAACTCGGAAAATGATGGAAGTATGGAAAGTTGGTCGGTATAATTTAGTATGGGGGGTGGGGGGCTTTTTTGAGGAAGCGGAAAATGTTGTTATAAGAGAGGAGGTAATGACGTCCTTATGGATTCAGAAAGAAGTCGCTTCAAGTGGGTGGAATGGGTGGTTAGGACAGAAGCAATTCGAAAATCAAAGAAGTGGGCAAGGGTGAGTGCATATTTTGTGAGGGCTGTACTGTCAATTTTTTTTGTTAACTATGTCTAGTTCATGTCATAGTCCATTCAAACCACCTGAAACGACTTCTTTCTGAATCCATCCACATTAACCTCAACCCTAACTCTATCAACTACAAAAAAAAAAACAAGGACGTCGTTTTACCTCTTCTTACAATAACATTTTCCGCTTCCTCAAAAAAAAAATCATCCAACTATCTTCATTTTCACACATTTTCTAGTTTCTTTATATTCATTTATTTCTCTTATAATTATTAATTGAGTTGTTTTTCATTTCTATCAACTCTTCACATTTCCCAACTTGGAAAAAATTTCTCCTCTCTATTTTCTTTGCAAGCATACCTTACTCTCTACAACCAAACAATAACCTCCTCCAACATTTAACTCTCCATTCTTACTTCCTTAACAGGTATCATATCTTTCTAATATTGTTTAATTGTTTTTATATTTTAATTTTATCATACAATTTTTTTTTTTTATATCCATATTTTTTTGTTTTGTAGTTCCTGAGGAAGGACAACAGAGGTGTCCGAAATGTCGAATAAACTTTCTTCTTTGGCTCCAGCCAATTAATTTTTTAGCTTGTTTTTTTTTTTTACTGTAGTGTCTTCGGGAATTTATAGCGTTAAATTTTAAAATGTTATTTAGAGTTGGTGGAAGGTTGTTTGCGCTTACTGGTGGACTAGAATGTGATCACTTCTACTATCTTGGGCAGATATGCTTATTCTAAGCTCGGATATTGTAAAAACATTATCTAAGAAAGATTATCGCTATAGTTTTGTGTTTAAGTGACGACAAATGATTGAAATTTGAAGCTTAAAACAAATTTGTTATTTTTATATAAATTGGTTAAACAGTAGTTAGAAAAAGTCGTGTGAGTGTTTCAGATTTTTTTTTTTATTTCTTTCTTGCAATGTTCTTAGCCATACTTCTCCTGTTTCTTTTTTAATGCCAACTTCCTTCTGAACAATAGCTATGTCCTTTCTTTATGCATACAACTTCTTAAACTCCTCCTTGTCATTTTTTTTTTCTTTTTTTTCTGTTTGTATCCCATCCATCTTCTGAAAAATTCTTCCACAACTTCTTCTTATCTTTCACAACTTCATTCATAACTTCATCTTTGATATATTTGTCTTCTCATCCTTAATTTTTATTAATTCAACTACTTCTCCATTATTCCATTTATATCCTTTACTAATCTCCCTTAGTTGTTATTGCTTTTTTTAATATCTCGATTACTTTGTTTTCAAAAATTTTTTATCTCTGGTTTCTACTGCCTGTTATTTCTTTATTTATTTCACTATTCCTTTTCTTTTGTTTTGTCTGAAATATGTGCTATTTCCTTCATAATTTTATTTGTCCCTTCATTTTATGCATCATAATGGGTTAGTGGGTTATAAATATGGGTTTTTCAAACTTTATTATTAAAAGAACTATAAGCTCAGTTCTGAAACCACTTACAACACTTATTCTTGGTTGTATCACTCAGGATAAATTTCCATCCTAGTTGAAAATCTCAAAAGTTATACCGGTGTACAAGAAAGGAAATTTGACCACTATGGAAATGAATATGAAATAACTATGGGCCAATAACATTCTAGCCTATTTTCTTTAAATTACTGATAAAAACCTGGTGTGAAACAGTCACACAACTTTCTCTTACTCCAGTTCTCAAAATTATAATTGAAAATTTTTTATAGTTTGTGTACCAAATTTAATGAAATTCGTCGAAAACTGAAAAAACTGTTCAGTAAAAGTGCACTTCAGGTTTACAAATTTTCTTAAAACATGGAATTTTTGGCCATCTATTTAATTCGAATTAATTTTGTTTGGATGATAGAATAATTGTATAATCAACTATGATAGCACTTTAGAGAAAAACATAACCCCACCCCTCCACCTAAAAGTGCCCTTAAATAAATTTTATAATTGAATTATGTATAGTTGATATATTAAGTTTCAAGAAAATCGTCAAAGCCATTTTTAAGGAAATCGCGAAAAAGTGAAAAAATCATTTAGTGAAGTGGTAATGTAAACGCTCTTTCGGTTATCCAATTTTTTCGAAACTGGGAATTTCAACAACAATATTCAATTCTAATTAACATTATTTAGATGATAGAATTGTTTAATAAACTGAAATAGCACTTTAGATGGAAACCTAACCCTACCCCTCCTCCAGAACTGCCCTTAAATGAATTTTCCTAGGGAAACATTTCAAATCAAAGTGGTAGATCTATCGTATGCGTAGTTGATGTAATAATTTTAAATAAAATCATCGGACCCACTTTTGAGAAAAATGCAAAAAAGTTAAAAAAAAACAACTTGTAAAGTGATACTTCCGGTTGAGGAATTTTGACAGATGAGCCACCATCAGATGCCATGGTGATACCTAAACGGAATATCATGTTTCAACTTTCTACGGTTTTTCGTTTTCGAGCTATGCAGTTCATTTACACATATATACACACACACACAGACCACTTGCTAAAAACCACTTTTTTGGACTCAGGAGACCTCAAAACGGATATTTCCGGTGAAAATTCGATATCGTAAATTTGACACGATTACAATACTTCCTCTTACTAGGAGTAAGAGGGAGTAAAAATAGTAGGCAATCAGCTGCTTACCTTCCTTGAAAATAACAATTTCATTAGTAAATCTCAATATGGTTATCTTTAATATGGTTATTATTAAAATAATAATTAAATAATGTTTAAAATTAATAACATAATATATAACCTATCACACAACACGTAGCGAGATCAACGGATTCTTGTGCCTTTGTCTCTTTAGTAGCAATGACCTAAAATTGTAGTATCTGACTCTAAAATACACTATTTTGGCCAAAATTATTTCACTTAAAATATTTTTCAAAACAATTATTTTTGCATTTCTTTCTTCCACTACATTATAAAGACTGCCTATACAGTATATGGTGTTGAGCTATGGGGTGGAATCTCCGAA
>JAAEAF010010146.1:0-10967 GCA_011037195.1 Triatoma infestans
AGTCTGTGTTGGCACACTGTCTGAAAAACGCATCCTGAAGATGGGCGAACGCCCGAACCGGTCGATGACCACAAAATGAAGCAGGCTACCACGGAAAATGTCTCTGATGCTTTCCAGCTCTGCGGAACCAACCACCACAACAATGTTTTATTCAACCAGTTGTTGAATGAATTCCGCTAACATATAGATCGCGGGTCTGATATGTAGCTTTTCGAATTCATCATGTTAACCAACTTTGTTCAGTTTATGCTATTTTCTCGAAAATGCTAGGACAGTTTTCTTTAAAGGAATTGTGCTCCACATTTAAGGCTCCTTTGAAGAGGCCTTTCAATATATTGTCGGATGCTCTCCTATTATATTTAGCAGAACTTAAAGTACAGTGTATATTTCAATATTTGAAAAAACATTATCATTGAGACATGTACTAAAAGAAAATCGTGCTCTAAACCAATTTTTGTTTTTTAAATTGAAGGCTTGTAAGTTTTTCCAAAAAAATGCATTATTTTCGAAAAAAAAAAATCTAGTATGAAACACTGCTAGGATTTCTTCGTTTTCTGTAAATTTAACGATTACATACTTCTAATCGATAAATTTCAATCTTACAATTTTTACTAAATATTCATTGGTTTCACTTTTACTTACGTGGGAGATCTCTTATTATGAAAAAACAACACTTTTGAGGGCAGTTTTATAACTGTCTGTGTACCAGTATAAAGGTTTTCTTTTCAATAATTAATACAAATTTAAGTGGAAAATATATATTATAATGTTCCTTTTCCTTGAAGAGTTAAATATTATTTGCATGAATGTTTTTTTACTTTCTCTCTTACTCCTAGTAAGAGGAAGTATGTATTGTAATCGTGTCAAATTTTCGATATCGAGGTTTCAAACCGGAAATATCCGTTTGAGGGCCCCTGGTGTCCAAAAAGTGGTTTTTAGGCAAAATGGTCTGTGGTGTGTGTTTTTGGTTTTGTGTTGTGTGTTGTGTGAACAGCATAGCCTCAAAAAAAAAAACCGTAGAGAAGTTGAAACTTTATATTCCGTTTTGAGCTTCACCATGCATCTGATAGTGGTGGATCTGTCAAAATTCTTCAACCGTAGTAAAACACTTTACTTGTTGATTTTTTTACTTTTTTTGCTTTTCCCTCAAAATGCTCCAAAACGCTTTCTTTAAACTTTGTATATCAACTGATAGATAATGACGCTGCCAACTTTAATTTGACACAGTTCTGCTGGGAAAATTTCCATTTCCAGGGCAGTTATTGGGGAGGGGGTGGGGTAGGTTTTTTCATCTAAAGTGCTATTTCAGTTTATTAAGCAATTCTTTCATCTAAATAATGTTAATTAGAATTAAATATGTTGTTGAAATTCCGAGTTTGATAAAAATCGGATGACCGGAAGTGCATTTACTTTACTACTTTTACTAAATGATTTTTCCACTTTTTTCGCGATTTTCTCAAACATGGCTCCGACGATTTTCTTTAAACTTGGTATATCAACTACACATACAAAGAGCTACAACTTTTATTTAAAGGGAGGGGATTAGCTCAGTGGTAGCGCGCTGGACTAGTACTAGTAACGCGGAGATCACGGGTTCGAATCCAGCGTGCTGCCCTTAGATTTTCTCTTCCCCTACAGCTCACTGTCCGGTGTTGTCTGTAACGGGAGAACACTGTCCGGAGGCCGGCAGTGCACTGAGAAGGCTCCGGGCGCAAATGACCACAGATATTGAGACGCCTTAAATAATAATAATAAATAATAAACTTTTATTTAAAACATTTTTCTAGGAAAATTCATTTAATGGCACTTTTAGGGGAGGGGTGGGATTATGTTTTTCTCTAAAGTGCTATCATAGTTGATTATACAATTCTATCATCCAAACAAAATTAATTAGAAATAAATGGATGGCTAAAATTCCGAGTTTCAAGGAAATTAGTTAACCGGAAGTGCGCTTTTACTGAACAGTTTTTTCAGTTTTCGTCGAATTTCATTAAATTTGGTACACAAATTATAAAATTTGTCAATTACAATTTTGAGAACTGGAGTAAGAGAAAGTTGTGTGAGTGTTTCACACCAGATTTTTTTATTGTGAGTGATGAAATTGATTCGCTAACTCCCAGTTCCCCTAGAGCCACCTAAAAATCACTTTTCTCCGAAAAAAGTTTTAAACAAAACTGACAGGTTACATAGATGTAGTTAGTGTATAGATAGTTACTATACTGAGCTTAATGAAATCGTTTTTTGATTATACTCTTCACATAAATCAAATACACTTTTATGTATTTTTAAACCACGCCCAAAAAATTGTATTGGTGAATCTCAATTCTGAAAATATAATAGAAATGCAACACTTGTTACAGCGGTAACAGGAAGTAACAAAGAAATACTACCCTGGTACGTACCTTGGCTTTCTTGATTCCCTAACCTGGAAATTGTAAACGTCCCAATAAAGGTTGTTGAATCGCTACATAAGCTTATTTACTTCAGTTTACATTTATTTCATTTAAAAAGACGTTAGCTGCACATCAAGAATGTACAACAGGTTGCGTATTATTTTTAGCATACACTAAAAATCGGCTAAAAACCGATTTGTATTACCAGGCAGTTTTTAGATACTCTCAGAACTCTCCTCAGAACTTGTCCTACTAAGAGCTTATTTTCTTTAGTGCACTTGTATCAGTAGTAAATATTTTCTATATATTTTTTAGGTGCTAAAGACGAAGAAGAGATTGTAGAGAAGTTTAAAACTCAAGCTGACACCAAGAAAAGACTGGTAAAATTGAAAGAAGTTGTGGAAATAGAGAAAAAAGATTTGGAAAAGAAGAAGGAAAACTTGGAATCTGAACTTGAGTCAATTCGTTTTGCACAGGTCAAGGAAAAGGAACAGTTAAGTTAAGATTTTCTGTCAATCGCTTCTTGTTAGCAAATTCCAAGAAACCAATTTACTTTTTTGAAAATTTATTTTATAATTTTATGCAAAAACCACAAAATGCAAAATGTAACTAGTATTACATGTACTAGTATTACATTAAATGTACTAGTATTACAGTTTACAAAATGTAAAATGGTCCAGCAGTTTTTATTTTATTATAAAAATTTTATAATTAATAAGAAACGAAAATTCATATATACTTTCAGAATAGAAAAAAATCTGATGTGAAACCCACAAGATTTTCTCTTTCTCCAGTTTACATAGTTACATACTCTGCAATTTGTCGAACTATAATATATAACGCTTCTTCTTATTATAATTTACTGTTCAATTGCACTAATAATTACTTCCATTCCTTTTTATATGTTGCGAGAAACTAGATTTTGATTAAATTAGGTCATGCGCAGATTTTCATCTTTGAAGTTCTCTTCAATACTTTGTAGACTGCGTCACAAGGACAATATCATGAATAGCTAAAACTCCAGGTCTAAGATAAGATTTTTAACCGAAAATTGTGAATTCCATTGAGTAATTTTATGCGTGCTTAACATCACTTTTATTTTGTTCCATTATTATAAACGGCCAAATACAAAATGGCGGAACTTGCATTTCTGCCTAATTCTCTTTTGTTTTCTTTTTCAACAATGAAATGAAAATGCTGAATGTTCTCTTTACAACTCACAACAAAACAGTAAATATTATGTTAGAAATAACTTGATTTCTTGCATTTTTTATAAAAAAATTTATAGCACAATTCGATAATTTATAAAATACCTACGGAGGGGAAAATTATAAAAAAAATTCTAAACTAGATTTTTCATAGATATAGTTAGCTATAATAATTAGCCTATCACAGTGTAGAAGAGAAGGTGTGAAATGTAAGTGTATGTTAGGCCAATCGGAAATTTAGAATTATATGTTGACCACGCCTATATTCTATCATCTATCATCTAAATAATAATATTGATTAGAGTTAACTATGTTGTTAAAATTCCGAGTTTGAAGAAAATTCAAACCAGAAGTGCGCTTTTACTGAAAAGTATTTTTCTGCTATTTTCTCTAAAACGGCTCCAATGATTTTCTTTAAACCAAGTGCGTGAAGTACACATATAAAGAACTACAACCATTATTTGAAACATTTCTTTTTATTAGGTAAAGTCATTTAAGGGGGCTTTTGGGGAGGTGTGGGGTTATGTTTTCCTCTAAAGTGCTATTTCAGTAGATTATAGAATTTTAACATTTAAACAAAATTAATTGGAAATAAATAGATTGTCAAAATTCCAACTTTCAAGAAAAATAGTAAACCGGAAGTGCGTTTTTACTGAACAGTTTTTTCAGTTTTTGTGATTTGCTCCATTATAACTCCGACGAATTTCATTAAATTTGGTATACTAACTATAATATGTATCAGATACAATTTTGTAAACTGCAGTAAGAGAAAGTTGTGTGAGTGTTTCATACCATATTTTTCTTATTAGGAAATAGTCAATAATGGGTTTATCTTTTCTTTTACACTCCTTTCCTCTCTCATGAGTCTGTGTATATAGTTTCTTGTATTTCAAGAGAATGATTATATACATTGTATCTCGCAAGCACATTTGGAGTCTCCTCTCACCATTATCATATATTGTTCTCTCCCCAGATATTAACGTAATTACCCATTCCGCCGTTTAGATCTCCTTCTGTGATAAGGAGGCTCTTACAGTCATTCATACTTTTTGTGGCTTAATGAAAAAGTGTTCTGCTTTCCATTCTTTCCTTTTCTTTTTGTTTCAGAGGTGCCTATCAAATCAAGTTGGTCCTTTTTAGTTCCTTAATAATTCCTCCTTCTTGCCATTAATTCTTCTCACTTTCCAAGTTTCCATTCGAATAATCCGTTTTCCTTGCCTAACACGTAACCGCGAAACGTTTTCTTCCATTATTTTGTTGCTCGTGATCTTTTATTTCGGCAGTAGAGTGAATGGCTCACAGCACTTATCCTGATGAAGGAGTTACTTTCTTATGGCTGGCTATCAGGCTAGCCGATGTCTCGGTAAGGACACTATCTTTAAGGTGTGTACTAAATCCTTGTCTGCAGTGAAGGCTGGTGTATTAGTGTGAGTGCAGTGATATTGCTGTTGCGGTGTGCCTGGTGTAGTGAGCTCAGGTTACCTTGTGGGGTCGCTGCTCCCCAGGTAGCTGCGTGCAACAGATAACAGTGCGAGATCTGTAATATTTTACTAATAAGTGTATTACTTAAATCATCAGTGTTTGGTAGGAAAAAAATCCTTATTTAGTCACATCAAAATGAAACTTATTTTAAACCCTACCAGCTGTTTCCATCTGATCGCAATACTGAATAATGATTTCCAAAAATAAACATTTTAGTGGGAACTTTCTATGGATATCTGTCCAAAATATTTTCTGTTAGGGAAGCAGCGTCTCCTAAAGCTGGCACTTATTTATAATTAATTGTCATGGGTATATAGTGAATTCCTTCAGAGTGCAGTATTATTATATGGACATCTTTAGTTTGAATTGTCAAAAGATTAGCTTATATATGGATATGTACTATATCTGTGTTTCAATTAGGAATGAAGAAGATTTGGAAAGACTGGCGAACGATCTGAAAGAGGCGCAAGCAGCCAGAGAACAAGAGGAAAAAGATTTAGAAGAGGAAAGAGGGCATTTGCAAACATTTGAACAGTTTTATTACGATCTCTGTACCAGTATAAAGGTTTTCTTTTCATTTAACACAAATTTAAGTGGAAAATATATATTATAATGTTCTTTCTCCTTGAAGTAGTTAAATATTATTTGCATGGTTGCTTTTTTTATTTTGAGTGATAAAATTGATTCCTTAGCTCCCATAACACAACAGTGGTGTCAGAAGTGGGATTTTGAAGCATGGCTCTTAATTTACGCCGACATGCAATGCCTGATTTAGCCGGCCTAAGGGTGTTAGAGAACAGTGAAAGTTTAACCCGATATGTGGAGTAGTGGAGGATGTGCAGAGTGTTAGTCGATGGCAGTGGCGGTTCCTGACTTGGATATGTGGGGGTTCAACATTTTTTTTTTTAAATACATTACCTATCATTATTAGTAGCTTGGCTAGATAGAAATCATGAAGTAAGCCAGGAGCCAGGTAAAAACTTGCATCCCTCACCTACAATTAAATATATTAAATTAACAATAAATCTGTCACTGTGCACCCAGATAAAAACTGCGAAAAAAAGAGTTGTACCGTTTGAGTTCGAAAATTAAGTGGTTAACTTAACGGAAATTCATCTAAATAAAGTGTTTCGGTTCAAAGGAAATGTCAATGAGTTAGCATTGATTCTTTCCTGGGTCATATATCTTAGTGATGTTTTAAGTACCAATACCAACATCAAATTTTTATAAATATAAAAACAATATATTCAAATCCACACATTGGCACAGGCACATCACATCACAAAAAATCAAGTGTGAAACACTCACACAAGTTCTCAAAATTATAATTGACAAATTTTATAGTGTACCAAATTGAATGGAACCGTCGAAAACTGAAAAAACTGTTCAGTAAAAACGCACTTTCGGTATTACTATTTTCTTGAAACTCAGAATTTAGGCCATCTATTTATTTCTAATTAATTTTGTTTGGATGACAGAATTGTATAATCACTATGAGAGTACTTTAGAGAAAAATATAACCCCACCCCTCCCCTAAAAGTGCCCTTAAATGAATTTTATCAGACAAATGTTTTAAATAAAAGTTATACATCTTTGTATGTTTAGTTGATATAAGAAGTTTCAAGAAAATCGTGGGAGCAATTTTTGAGAGAATCTCGAAAAAGTGAAAAAATCATTTAGTAAAGTAGTAAAGTAAACGCACTTCCGGTTATCCGATTTTTCAAACTCGGAATTTCAACAACATATATAATTGTAATTAACACTGTTAAAATGCAAAATTGCCTAATAAACTGAAATAGCACTTTAGCTGGAAACGTAACCCCATCCCCCCAACCATACTGTCCTTATTTGAATTTTCTCAGAGAAATGTTTCAAATAAAAATTGTAGCTCTTATGTAGTTGATATACCAAGTTTGGAGAAAATCGTCTGAGCCGTTTTTGAGAAAATGGCAAAAAAGTAAAAAAAAAAAACTAGTAAAGTGGTACTTCCGGTTGAAGAATTTTGACAGTTAACTTAGGGTCATATCCCATGGTGATACCTAAACGGAATATCAAGTTTCAACTTTCTACGATTTTTCGTTTTTGAGCTATGCTCTTCACATACACATACACACACACACACACACACACACACAAAATACAATTGCTAAAAACATCTTTTTAACTCCGGGTAAGATCGGGTAAGTTCGGTCATAAGATCGTAAGTAATGTTCATCGCGCAAGAATCCCCCACTCTTATTTTAAAATGTAATAAGGAATATACACTTTTCTATACTAACACAAAGAATTTTTTTATATATACATATATATATATTAAATTCTCCAGCGCGATGCCGAACTGTGAACCTCCAACTTCCTACATTTTATACATCTCCTGATATGTGCATGCATTACACCTACTGTTACGTATTTCTGGAGTTTAAGGGGAGTTTTAATGCAGCGAAATACGTAACTGTTTGAGTGACAGTCTTGAATTGATAGAGGCCCCTCCCATCAAAAAAGAGACAGGACGTTACTTACAATTTTGGTCACCTAGAGCACTGTTGTAACGTTCTAGCCTTAACACAGGGTATCAGTTTCTCAATCTAATCACCTAGCTAAGTGGCCGGGCCCTAGTAGTTGTAACCTTATCACTACCTCAAGTTCCGTTCTATCTCGTGGAGCTGGTGTGACGCCCAACCAGACTGCATTTTTCGTTCTTAGTGAACATCTTACATAAAGCCGTTTATATTGCGTGAATCATCTTGTGAGATTGCACAATTATCTTCAAATAACATTTTCTAGTGTATGCTAAGTTCGGTGGCGTATCATAAAATCGCTGGATCGCAGTTCTCTTTTTTACGCCGTTCAGTTGCTGCCCCACGTGGGTACTCTTCTTAGCAGTCTGTTAAACCTTTAATTTACAGTCTCACACTCAGTAAGAGCTTATTCAGCAGTGATAATAGGAGTCACCACTCTAACTAGAGTCAAAATCTGGCGGATGCACGTGGCGTATATTAACATCATCTACATTCAGAGTAAGATAATTTTACTATTCTTTCCTCTCCTTGATATCTCTACTCTGTTCATGATTAAGTGTTAATATAGGTCGGCGGAAGCCGTTTAAGCGATTATTGCAATCGCCCTGAAGGTAATAGTTCATATTATTTTTTCTTGCCAATACCTTCAGTCTCAGCTCAACATTTATTTGATCACTAATCATTTATCTAATTCCCAGCTAAGTGACTATTCACTGCAACCCCCACTTGTACAGTCTGGAGAGACGGGGTCTCTACACTGGATAGAACGAGTTCTAATTAAAGGAGGTGTACGGAACTATAATAACTTCAAGGCAAGTATACGAACCTTAGCTTTTCTTATTAGCCCTCCTCGTGCTCTTATATTTTCTCTCAACCTAGGTTGAGACTATACAGCTCCGCCTGTCACCTGCACAGTTCCTACATAGTTATTCTTATGCCAACAGCTTTGCAGCTTCGCTGCTGGTCCTCCGTCGGAGGTGAGATCATCCTTCATCAGCAACCTGTGGACCGCCCTGGAAGGGATTGCCTGCCCTTCAGGCAGTCAGAGGAGTTCCCAGGGCATACCCACTCGTCAGTGTGCGTTTTCGGGCTCGGACGTGAGGCGGAAGAACTGGGGAGGTGCTGTGTTCAACAATAAACTTATTGTTATTTTTGAATTGGTGCCTTTTCTGTCTTGTTGCCCCACCCTTCTATCCCTTACAGCAAGACCTGCCTATGGTCTCCGTACGGAGTTCCTGCAGTGGTCTAAACGTTCCCGGAAACCATCTAGTGGTGCCGGATGAGCTCTACCGAGCACGCAAATACGTAACACTGCATCTACCAGAGGTGGTCCTCCGGGCCGGATGAGCTCTACCGAGCACGCAAATACGTAACACTGCAACTACCAGAGGCTGTTTTTTGCTTCTTCTTGGCCCTTTTGGTTACTTTATTTTTATGTAATCACACCTACTGCATTCATTAGAAGAATTTCTTCTTATTCTTGGCCCATTTGGTCTTCTGTGGTTCCGTTATTTCTTTAAGTAACCATACCACATACTGCCACTATAATAATCACTCATTAATTGATTTTTTGAATTTTAGTATTGCTGTTGGCTTAACCCCTTGTAGGATTTCTTGAAGTAAGCTATTTTACATAATTCTTGTTACTGGCCTGTACGTTTGAATCTTGTTTGTGTACTATATGTTATCGATATTTACGCATTAACATAAAACAACTATTGCTATTACTTGGTTGTTTCTATTATTGTCATTTAAGGTATTTTAACTTCTTATATACTTGTGTTTTGGCGACTCGCCCTTCTTACTCGTTTTCATTGGAGTTATCTACCATTAGTTGTGCTCATATATTGGCTCCATTTAGACTACATCTTCTATAGATCTGATATTTGGGTTTTCGTTATATTTGTTATATCACTTCAACATGGCTAATCCTGTTAAACTTTCAGGTGTTGCTTTTGAACGACTTTGCCGCTCGGCCTTGCGCCGTCTTAATAAGTTTCAAGGCGATGTCAATGACGCCGTACGGAGCGGTACTGCTACTAACGCAACTTATCAGCGCCTGCGGACTTCACTTACAGAGGACTATGAACAGAAATTGAAGAACTTAGATCCCTATCTGCACTTGTCTGAACGGGTGCCCGACCTGAGTGAGGATCGATTAGAAGAAGGGTTAAACTCTATAGATGATTTGTATGGTAACATACGTTTACAATTAGATAATTTGATTGCCAATTCTGAGCCCTTAGCCTCTTCCACCATAATAGGTTCGGCCTCTGCTGGGCCGATATCAGCGTCTTCTTTAAGTGCCTCTACGGCTGGGTTTCCCACTCAGTCAGTTCCAAAATTTTCAGGCAACCAAGCTGACTGGTCCAACTTCTTTTCGCGATTTTCCTCAATCGTAGATTCCAGAGAAGTCTTATCTGTATTACAAAAGTTTCAGTATCTTATAGATTCTCTAACCCCGGAAGCACAGCGACTTATTTCTCATCTTGAATTCAGAGCTGAGCAGTATCCTGTAGCGTTAACATTACTTAAGAATCGCTACGAAAATCCTAGGCGCATGGCTTACAATCATGCAACAGCCCTACTTAAGCTTCCTCAGCTGAACTCTAAGTCAATAGACAGTTATCAAGATTTCTTAGATCATCTGTCATTACATTATCAGGCCTTAGTAGCAATGCCAGAGGTGGATGAACATTCTGCTATAGTCATGACATTACTTACATCCAAGTTAGATTCAGCAACTGCTATGAAGTTTGAAGCCCACCATCGCGCTTCTAATTCTGCTACTGCTCTTCCAAAGCCTACAGAGCTTCTTACATTTTTGCATGATCAGCTACAGATCAAACAAGCTGTAGAGCCAGCTGTGCACACTCCAGGTCCTTCGGTGGGACCCACTACTCGTGTTAAGAAGGTTGCCTATGCCACTACAACACGCACATCACAACAGAGTTGCCACCTTTGTCACTCTGCTGAGCACAAACTGCAAGCTTGTCCCACTTTCACTCAAAACAGCCCTAAGCAGCGTTTCGAGTGGGTAAAATCCAACAAAGTATGCATCAATTGTTTAGGCAAGCATAAAAATCGCTGCTCTTCTTCTTTTACATGTCGAGTCTGCCATAAACAACATCACACCTTGTTGCATTTTAGGCTACCTAATAATAATACTGTAGCCAAAACCAAGACTTCCGTGCCTACTTCTCCGGCTCCCCCCTTAGCAAACTCAGCAACAACAGCCCAGTCTGATCACAGGGCATCTCCGGTTTCAGTCCCAATAGCGGCTGTTTCACCTGCTAACAATACTGTGTTGCTAGCAACTGCCTTGGTAACCTTAAGAACTCCAACTGGAGCCTATCGAGTAGTGA
>JAAEAF010010147.1:0-11923 GCA_011037195.1 Triatoma infestans
TGCTTGTCTTTGATACCTTTGCATTGAAAAGGCAGCAGCCGGCTGTGGGCCAATAGTTATAAATTATTCTTTCCTTTTGTTATATTTTGTGAAGGCTTTGACATTGCTATGTCATTTCACCTGCATAATATTAAGATACATAAGAAGCTTTGCTAGAATTTCAATTTTAAACTGAAGAAAATTGTTAAATCGGAAAGGCGACTTTATGGAACTGGTTTTTGATTTTTATGGAAAATTCTCTCATAAACATCTACGACTATTTTCATTAAATTTGTAATTTTTTCTGAATTTCTATTTATTTGTAACATTTTGGGGATTGTCTGTTAGGTTGAAACTTGAATTGCCGCTATTCGCTTTGTTGGTTGAATCCGAGAATGCTGCTATTCGTTAGACTCAGCTATTCTTCTTCTTCTTTCCTAGCTCTATAACCCAGTGTTTTGGGTCTTGGCCTCCTCAATATGTTTCCGCCAGTCGACCGCCATCATATGTTGCTAGCGGCCGCCATCCAGTTCCGCAGTCCGAGGATATTCCTCGCATCCTGGGCAATTCCATCATGCCAACGCATTCTGAGACTCCCAAACCTCCGTTTCCTATCCGGGATCTCGCGCAGCAGTTTGGAAGGAATTTCGTCGGCACTCAGCCTTGCCACATGCCCCCCCCACATCTCAGTCTGTTTAACCTGATCCAAGCTACTTACTGGGGTCTCCTTCGTTAAAACATACAGTTCTCTATTCTTTCTACGTCGCTAGATCTTATCTTCACGTATTGGGCCATAGATTTTCGCAGTAGCTTCCTCTCAAACACCTGCAGACGGTGTTCGTCGTCTTTGAAATGGTCGAGGTTTCTGAGGCCAAGGCCAATGCGGGCCGAATAAGGGTTAAGGGTCTTGTAAAGCCTAAGTTTGGGGCCTGGCTCTAAGCCGTAAAGACAATCCGGGAACATTTCATTTCGAGGTTTCGTAATCAATTAATTTTAAGGCTTGCCCGAGTCTGGAGGAGGGGCTGCCTCCTTAGAGCAACCAGACTTGCTCCTCTCTACGGGCCTCAGGGGCGGTAGCCCTGAGTTATGGACTGTATATGCCTTAGTGGTGTGGGGTGAATGTAGAGTGCATGTGTAGTCTGTAAATTGGGTGTGTGTTCATGTGAATGTACCCTTTTTAGTCGCCTTTTACGACAAGCAGGGATTACTGAGGGCGGAATTCTGAAGCCCCACCCCCAGGGCTAAGACTCATCTATACTTTTGTATAATCCCTACTGCTTTTTACTTTTTCTTATTCCATATAAGAGGAAGTATTGTAATCGTGTCAAATTTTCGATATAAAATTATAAACGGAAATATCCGTTTTACCCTGAGTCTAAAAAAGCTGTTTTCTAGCAAATAGTCTGTGTGTGTGTGTGTGTGTGTGTCTGTGTGAATATATGTATTTGAACAGCATAGCTCGAAAATCGAAAAATCGCAGAAAGTTCAAACTTGATATTCTGTTTGGATATCACTACGGGAACTGACGGTACGTTATCTGTCAAAATTCTTCAACCGGAAGTACCACTTTACTGAATAGTTTTTGTCACTTTTTTTTGCAAATTTCTCAAAAATGGCTCTTCAGCGATTTTCTTTAAACTTGACATACGAGTATCAGCTACACAATCAAAAATCCACACTTTTTATTTGAAACATTTCTCCGGAAAAATGCATTTAAGATCACTTTTAGGGAAGGGGTGGATGAGTTTTCCTCTAGAGTGCTATTTCAGTTTATTACCTAATTCTATCTAAATAATTAAGTAGAATTAAATATGTTGTCAAAATTCTGAGTTAGTTAAACATCGCAAGGACGGAAGTGCGTTTTTGTTAAACATTTTTTTCAGTTTTCTACGATTTTCTCTATAACTTGACTATTTGACTATTTTCTTTAAACTTAGTGAATCAACTACACATATTAAAAGTTAGAACTTTTATACGAAACATTTCTCCGAGAAAAATCATTTATGGTGGCTTTTGGTGGAGGGGGAATGTTTTCGTCAACAATACTTTCTGTTCTTACTATTTATTTATTTATTTTAGTTTATTACGCTATTCTATCATCTGAATAATATTAATTAGAATTAAATATGTTGACAAAATGTGGAGTTTAAAGAGAATTAGTTGAACGGAAGTACGTATGTACAGTTAAACAGTTCTTTCAGTTTTCCGCAATTTTCTCCATAAAAGCAATAGTGGGTTTCTTTAAATTTGGTATACCAACTATGAATATGGAGACTATCACATTTGTTGTTATCTCTTATTTGAAACTACTGTTACTTTTTACTTTCTCCTACTGCTTTAAATACACTTTCTCAGGTCCTCTAACTTCGAAAAGTGGTTTCTAAAAAATACAGGTGAAATAAACGTTTTTTAGGTCCCCTGAGTTTCGAAAAGTGGTTTTTGAAAAAATGGACTGTGAGTGTATAAACGACAGAATTCAAAAACGAAAAATTACATAAAGTTCAAACTTGACATTCCGTTTGCGTGCCATAAAGGAATCTGACAGGGCGTTACTTGCTAAAATTTGTCAACCGGATGTTCCATTTTATGCACAGTAGAACAGATTTTTTAAAAATTATTTCATTAACTAATTATCGGGTGTCTAGTGATAAAAATATATTAATTAGAAAATATTTCAAACAATCGTACGATAATTTTTTTTTTTTTTTGTCACAACATTGCCCAAAACCTTTAACCGTTAGAAATACTATAAGTTAAATAATATGTGGATGGGTCCGCAATGCTGGATAACATCTGGTATTTTATTTGGCGTAGCATGCATATTCATTTTTTCCCCGACCGGTAGTCGGATTTTCATCCATCGTCAAAGCAAATTCACCAATTTCGTGTAAAGAGTTCACTTCAACGTAATGTTACTGTTACACTCACACTTGTTGGTTGTACATATGTGGGGAAGTTATAAGGTTATGTTACTATGTGTGTGTGTGTTTAATGACAAAATGGAATTATTATACATTATAATAATTATAAATAATTTATATTTATAATATTAATCATAGTTATTTTCGTTTATTATATAATATATGCAATAAATATACACAAAAAATAATGTATTTTAGTTGAATTTATTTTAATTGTACTTACGGGACCTCAAAACATGTATTTCCGGTGATAATTCTATACAGATCGCAGTACTTCCTGTTGATGAGAGTAAGAGAAAGTAATAATTTAAATCTTGTCTTCTCAAAATTGTCTAGTTTTATTCTAAATATGTCTGTATAGATTCTTTAATGGTCTTATCTTCGAGAATATTCACAATTTTTAAAACAAGCTAATAAATTCTAATAGGTTTGAGAAAAAGAAGGGATTTACTTGAGGGTTTCGTTTAAATTTAGTAAGATACTAAACTGCACTTTTATTTGAAACATTTTAGGCGTAATGCGGAATATAATGTGACGTACATTAAAAAAAAACATACGTTACAAAAATTTAGAACAATATAATGAATAGCCACAAACTCCAGGTCATAGAAAAGTTTTTTCAACTAAATATTGTGAATTCCTTTGAGAAATTTTTATGGGTGTTTAACATCAATTTTATTTTGTCCCACTAGTATAAACGGCCAAATACAAAATGCAGGACATTCATTGGATCATTTCTGCCTAATTCTTTCTCTTTCTCTCTCTCTATTTTGCTTTTTTCTTTCACTCTTTGTATTTAAAATTTCAAAAGTTATATGCAGTTGTCCTCACGCGTTGATCTAGTGGCTTTCGTGCGAGAATTCAGCGTTCGATTTCCGTGAGGATAAAGTCGGTGTTGACCCACCATCGTGATGAAAAGTGGGAAGCTACAGTCAGTAGCGCCCTACGTATCGAAGGCCAGACTAAACGGCATGGGAACTGTGGCGTGCTTACCACACACCCCTCCCCTATTCAAATCGCCGTCTGACAAGTCTTGGCCCTTCATTGGCTGTTGTGCCATGGTTTTTTTTTTATATATGCAGTTAGTTCAATATTTTTTGGTGCGCTCTACAGGTGCCACAATATAATCACTTCTCTACCTGCTAAGGTTAGTAGGCAAGTATTTTTTAGTTTAGTGAAACTTCAGTTTAAAGAAACATTGTCATTTTATATATAATTGTTCTAACAGGAGTATGAGTGTTTCACACCAGCGTTTGTGAATAAATCCATGATTGGAAATTAGATCTATTGCTAAATCCATGGCAATATTATGATATTAATGTTCAGGCAAGAAAAATCAGCCAAGAAATGTTGTATCCAACAAACTTTTTATAAAGTTAATATTAACATTTTTTAACTTTAGCCTGGAATAGAAAGTGAAAATATTGATCTTTTATCAGAAAGCATTGAGTTTGTAAGAAGAATGAAATTTCATCTAAATAGAACAGTAGAACAGATATTTGAGACACCCACGGCTGTCACAGCCCACTGTGATTGCAATTGGAACCACCTTTGTTATTTGGTAACCTCAAAAGCCACTATCATAGATATTGCCAGGACATTGACAAGCTAATGAACATTCACTGATGATGTTCCGTTTCATTGATAAACGTTATCCAAAAGATAGTCTAGTCATAGAATCTTTGGGGATATCAGTAGATATCTTGATAACTTGATATACGCTAAAATGCAGTTAATATTCTATATGTCTAGATTGATTGCAGAATTCCTTAATTAATCTACTGTTTCATGTCCTAATTCTTCCACTAATAGTTCTTCACAATTCCCTCTCTTAAAATAATGCAATAATATTATGAATTATAGATAAAGAATTAAAAAAACTAAGATTATCATTTCTAGAAGTTTCGAATTATGTTAAACAATATTTTTAATAACTATCAAACGATTCTACATTAAGTTATGTTTAAGTTTGTAGAAGATAAATATGTAGCTAGTTGCAGCCACAAAAGTGGGTTATCTCCTGAAAGTCTCCTCTCCCAACGCCCTCACCCTTTTATTTTCCTTTATATGCACTGGCGCGTCGTTATCTCTCTCTCTTTCTATTTTGCTTTTTTCTTTCACTCTTTGTATTTATCTACATTTCTTACATAAGTCACACTATCTGCTTATACTTCACTTAATTCATTACGACTCTTTTACTGTCAAGTTTAATAACCAATAGGAAGTTATGATAATAAAAATAAATACTTTTCTAAATTTATCATTATTTCTATTAAAACTAGTTGATTTAGCGACCACATTATTTCTGCTGTAGTATTTCGAGGTGGGGTGAGGTGGGTAGGTAGAAAAAAAAATTCAAATTCTTGCCACGTTTTGGAAATTTTCGTTTATTTACTTATTTTTCAAGACTTGAAGTATGTAATTAAAAATTAATTTTTAAGGAGCAGCAATTCTATATAAACGTATTTTCGGCTGAAAACTCATTTTCTTCGAAACTCGGATACGATTGCGATACTTACTAATTATAGCAACTTAGTTTGGATATTATCCATACCAGGTGCTATTTATTCTATTCTTCCTTGACATAATAACCCTAGAGATTTCTTCTGTTTGTAAGTCGTTTCAAGAATGATGTGACTTGTTAGAAACTCTTGCTTGTTCTAACAATGGTGAGCTAGTGTAGGCTAGCTTGGTAAACCTTTCAAGTTTGTGATTGATGTAGTGATTGATTGATCTTTACTCGTCTTAAAGTTTAACTGGTGACTTAATACTAAGCTCCCTCCACTAGTCGGTTTTTATTTAATTTCTCTTCCCTAGAAACAGCTTATAGGTTACAGATCGGCTGCCGAAGTTAAAGCTCATTTGCCAGTGTATTATAGCAAACGTGTCCAGAAGGTATAATGCACAGTTGACTTACGCTCGGAGGCTTAGTGGTGAAGATGCCATCCCTATTGGAAATATTGAGTCCAGATATTTTTGTGGCAAATTTACTGGCGATCCATTACAATACTAGAAAAAAAACTGGTGTGAAACACTTACGCAACTTTCTCCTACCTACTGCATTTTACCATTTCCACTTCCAGTATCACTTCATTACAATGTATGGTTCTACCACTTTTAATTAGCAGCATTAATAGAATTCAAAATTTGAAGAAAATCGGTTTATCCGCAAGTGAAATTTTATAGTATAGATTTTGAGTTATTAAAATTTTCTCGAAAACAACTATAACGAATTTCTATTAAACTTGAAATGCTAAATGCCACAGATCCAAAAACCTATCACTTTTATTTTCAGCATTTTTCTGAAAATAAAAAGTATCTTTTCAGGCATAGCCAGTCATCATCTTCTTCACTGGAACTTGATGATGGCAAATTATTTTTTTGATTCTTGTTCACAGCTTTGGAGACACAGATTTTCTTTTTGTTAGAATTGCCTACTTTCTCGTTTTACTTGTTTTTGGCTTCATTTCTTTTAAGATCTGCCGTGATTTCATTTAAGATATGCAGTGGGGCAAGTTGTTACAATGTAACAAGACGCTCGAACCAAGTGTAACAACTAACGCTATTTCACTAATTAATCGTTAAACACATAGTTTAAAGAATACTAGCGCAACCATATTGGATTGAAATTATTGTTAAGGATGTATGAATTAACAGCATAAATATGAAAGTCTTACCTTTAGTAGTTTTCAGATCACAGCTTTCGGTTTCAATAATAAATGTAGCTTTCACTATGATATTTCGAGGAAATTCACACAATGCCGCCATATGCTACAGAATCTTAGCGGGAACTGGTTACAACAAACAGCACTCGCATATCTCTCAACTCTGACCACTTAAGAAGTGCTTCTCTCAGCTGATTTTTTAAAAATTACACTGTAACAACATGCCCCTGTTTATAACAAACCCTCGCCAAAATAACTTGAATAGTTTTCAGCTATTATAAGTAAAGAAAATAGTAAAACTCGATGAAATACCATATTCAAGAAGAAGGATGATTCAATTTAAGATGGAAAAGATCTAGAACAAGTTTAGTGGAGGATACTAGGTAGTTAAACTAAACTACACAGACATACTAAAGAGGAAATGTTCACATGTTGTTTAGTCCAAGGTTGTTTACTTAATAGAAGTACAGGAAAGGGTGAGGTGTGTTACAGTTTACATGTAAGCACACTTGACACCTTGTACACTAATCTGTAAGTCTCAACTTGTTGTCCTACAGGGTTAGTTAATTCTAATCTATACAAACCAACTGTCTCTACATTCGGTGAGACACACTTATTGTGATGTTAATATATACAATGTTAAATACTAATTCTCTAAGTGAATGAACGTATAAATATTGTATAGCCATTGCTAGAAATTATTATATAAGGCATGACTATAAGGAAAGTGTGGGGGAAAGAAAAATGGCCAAAGAAATCCTCCATGTCTGTGAAATTGGAGGCAGAAGAAGATGGGGCAGGAAATCAAAGTGGATGCATGGAATAAGAGAAAATCTTCTCGAAAGTTGATTCAGAGAGGGTAGCACGGCTTGTATGAATAAATTAGTAGAAATATTTAATTGAGGAAAAACTCTCAATGCAGAATATACCTATACAAACGAATGCTAGGTTTTAAGAAATCTCTTTCGCACATTTTCCTTTGGCAAATCCTACAACAACAACAAAAATCTGGTCTCACACAACTTTCCTTACTGTAATTAATACAATTTATTCAATAAATTTTCTTTGCAACGTTTTACAAGTTTAGTTGAGCTGGCCATAAAAATGGTAGTGGCGATTTTTTCTTCTATACCTGAGCTGCCTTATGTGTTGTTTCTGGGACTAAAATTCTAGAAGACAGGAAGAGCCTTTTTTCTTCATAAGGATGTACTTCTATTCTCGGTACCTTGTCATACGGGGGGATCTTGGGGAATAAGGAGATATATGGGTTAGCTTTATTTCAATAGCAGCAATGTATAGTAACCAAGTAGCAATTGTAGAGATTGATTTTCGTGTATCAGCAAGAGCACGAAGTTGTAGTGGTTTCTTTACTAAATTACTTTAGACTTTGGAAAGTGAGAATGTGATTCAAGAGCAGTAAAATATCATATATCTATTTCATATATATATATATATATATATACAGGGTGTCCCAAGGTACATGGATAACGACTTTTTCTCGGAAACTAAGAAAGCTAGAAAAAAACTAAAAAATACGTGTCCCCGTAGTTTTTTGTTACAAATCGAAATTGAATTTGCAAATTTATTTTGGTGCTTCGAGAAGCGAGATACAGGTACCAACTTCATTTTTTAAAATGGGGAGGTGTGGTTTTTATTTAAGAAATAGATTCCTTGTTTTTTTGTAGACAAAAATTACGATACGTTTTTCTTAAAGATATTTTACAAGTTATGAATGAAAACATGATTTCTATAAGAAATTTCCAAATGATATTATAACGGTTTTTTGATTGAATAAGAAGAAAAGTACTATTTTATTATAAATTTTACTCCTCATTAATTACAGATCTTGCTCGAACTGACCTCCACCATTAGAGATACATACACATGCTTTTTCCTGCCAATTGTACCTTACGACCAAAGAAATACATCTCTAATGTTGGAGGCCAGGTCGAGCAAGATCTGTAATTAATGAGGTGTAAAATCTATAATAAAATAGTACTTTCCTTCTTATTCAATCAATAAACCGTTATAATATCATTTTGAAATTTCTTACAGGAATCATGTTTTCATTTAATACTTGTAAAATATCGCTCAAAGAAAAAAACCGTTCAAGTAAATTTTTCTTACAAAAAATAGAGGAATCTATTTCTTAAATAAAAACCACACCTCCCATTTGAAAAAATGAAGTTGGTGCCTGTATGTTGCCTTCTGGAAGCACCAAAACAAATTTGCAAATTAAATTTGGTTTTCTAACAAAAAACTACGGGGACACGTATTTTTTAGTTTTTTTTTTGGTTATCTAAGTTTTCGAGAAAAAGTCGTTATCCATATACAATGGGACACCCTGTATATAACATTATTGGCAACTTTGAAATTTGAGTGTGTAGGGAATATTAATATAATGGCGGTCATGATATTAACTGCAGAATGTAAACTGTATATCAGATAGCCAAGCAAAACATTATTCATCATTTTGTCCAAAATGGAAAATGAGGAAAAGAGTGAGAGAATATCATCGTATTAAGAGACAAAATTTGATTTTCTCTTTCTATTAATATACCAAACTTAAGAGAAAAGGGTAGTAAGGCTAATGTCCAGTAGGGGCGTTAGCAAATTAAAAGTAGATAAATGAATGTAAAGCTTAGAAAGGAGATTATAACTGGTTACGAGAGTAGTGTAGTTGTATGCTGTTGCTAATGGATGAAAGAGAATGATCGGACCAGTGGCGGCAGTGGCTAGAAAAAGAGCCTGCTGGACCCAAACCCATTTCAATTTAGTGTTGGTGCTCCGCTCCTCCTAAGTTCCCCCCCTTACTTTGCCCCTGAAATACCCAGAGTCCCCATAGTCACTCTCTCTCATTCTCTCGCACACACTTCCTCACTGACATTACCCTGTATTATCGTAGAAAGTAAAGGAGAGGCAAGCGGCAAAAGTTACCAACTAAACAAACAAATTTGTCCCTCCCCACTGTAAAAGCGTTAGCGCTCAAGTTTTAAAACGATCCCTCCAGACCACTTTTACTTTATATAGAAGCCATAGAACCCAAATTTTGTTTTCATATTCAATTTGTACTTTTCAGTCCATTATTCTTTCACAGTAATGTCACTCTTAACAAATGCATTCAAATAAAAGAAATCTTCTTCATTCATGTAAATAATTAGATAAAATTCTGATAACAAAATTGTATAACCAAAAGAGGACTTCCACGTCACGCAACGAGCAGACTTTGTATGGATCCTCTATTGTTGCTCAGTAATTTGACATTGCGCAATATATTTCAACAAGGATTATAATCTAAAAAAAACTCTCATTGTGCTAGGGCTGTGCACAAATAAAAGCTTGTCTTAATTAGAACAAAACTGTACTGTACAGTTAGAACTACATAAGCTGTTCAGTAGTTGTGGTGGTTGGTTCCGCAGAGCTGGAAAGCATCAGAGACATTTTCCATGGTAGCCTGCTTCAGGAAAATGTCTCTGACTCTAAGCTGTTCAGGTTTAACATACATAATCAAAACTTTATTCCATCAACGATAAGCGGCGCGCTCTCTAGCCCACAGATTCATTCTCGTAAGTGGCAAGCTTTGTCAGAATACAACCATATTACTACCTCCTAATTTTCCAAATTCTTCTAATTTCCTGTTCTATCCGAACGAATTTTGTTGTTTCCAGGACTAAAATTCTAGAAGACAGGAAGTGCATTCTTTACACTTAAGGATTTACTTCTAGACTCGGTACCAGTACCAGAAATGGGAAGATATACAGGGTGTCCCAAGGTATATGTATAAAGACTTTTTATCGGAAACTAAGATAGCTAGAAAAAACTAAAAAATACGTGTCCCTGTAGTTTTTTGTTAGAAATCCAAATTTAATTTGCGATTCAATTTGTTTTGGTGCTTCCAGAAGCGAGATACAGGCACCAACTTCATTTTTTCAAATGGGAAAGTGTAGTTTTTTATTTAAGAAATAGATTCTTACATTTCTGTGAGCGATATTTTAATCAAGTTTATTTTCAATCAAGTTATGAATGAAAACATGATTCTTATAAGAAATTTCAAAGTGATAATTATAACGGTTTTTTGATTGAATAAGAAGAAAAGTACTATTTTATCATAAACTTTACTCCTCATTAATTACAGATTTGGAACTGGAACTGGCCCCCACCATTAGAGATGTATTTCTTTGGTCGTAAGATACAATTGGCAGGAAAGAGCATGTCTATGCATCTCTAATGCTGGGGGCCAGTTCGAGCAAGATCTGTAATTAATGAGGAGTCAACGTGATGATAAAAGTAGTGTTTTCTCATTCAATCAAAAAACCGTTATAATATATCATTTTGAAAATTTCTATAAGAAGCACATAACTTGTAAAATACGTCATAGAAAAAAAATGTTCAAGTACATTTTCTTGAGCAAAAATAGAGGAATCTATTTCTTAAATAAAAACCACACCTCCCTATTTGGAAAAATGAAGTTGGTGCCTGTATCTCGCTTCTGGAAGCACCAAAACAATTTTGCAAATAAAATTTGAATTTCTAACCAAAAACTACGTGTGGGCCACGTATTTTTTAGTTTTTTTCTAGGTATCTTAGTTTCCGATATAAAGTCGTTATCCATATACCTTGGGACACGCTGTATAGGTTAGCCAAATTAGACGCCTATCTTCTCTTCACTGGTTCCGGAATGCTATTAAGGTCTGTCTTTGGGCACAAAGCTTCCAGGCCTGTATCTCTGGAAGTAATTTTTTGGGAGTGTCTGAGTGAAAAACGTAAAAACGTATTACACTCATGTTGCAACTGTCATATGACAGATACGGTTGGAAATTTCTTCTCCTATCGTTAAACTCTAAATGATCTTTTTGCTTTTCGCTGCAGATATTAATATCTAGTATGCCATTATCGACAGATGCTAGAGCTA
Organism: Triatoma infestans; assembly: GCA_011037195.1. NCBI lineage: Eukaryota > Metazoa > Arthropoda > Insecta > Hemiptera > Reduviidae > Triatoma > Triatoma infestans. The sequence continues at coordinate 11,478 of JAAEAF010010147.1, forward strand.
ATAATGAAATGCAAGAAATAAATAGAAAGCTGACAATGTCGCGCCTTGCGCTCCCTATCCAGAATATAAAGTTCTTGTATTCAATTCCAGCTATTATAGAAAACTTTTCTAGTTTTGCCCGCTTTTAAATGCTATATTCAATATTTAATAAGAATATTCCAACTATGCAGTGGATAAATATAGGGTGGTTGGACAAGGGCAACCTCCCAACCGAGGCAGCGAGAGGATAACTATATCGAAGAGAGCGCCAACAATATTCAACAAACATAATTTAAAGTCTTCAACTCCTCACAAACAACTTAAAAACGATTTTTTTAGAAAAATTTTGCCGTAAAAGTGAAAGGTTTATAACTGTGCAGTTAGTATTCCAAGTTTAAAAGAAGGCACATCGTTATCGAAAAAATTGGGGAAAGAAAACCATTCCGTAAAGTCGTGCTTCCGGTTGA
>JAAEAF010010148.1:0-21988 GCA_011037195.1 Triatoma infestans
TAGTGTCCGGTGATGGACAGTGTTGGCTGTAAGGAGAGAACACAATTCGGAGGCCGGCAGTGCACTGTCAAGGCTCCGGGCGCCAATGACCGTAGATGTTGAGACGCCTTAAATAAAAAAATATAAAAACTATTTTCAAGTTAAAAAGTAATAAAACTCCGAAAAAATTAAGATTAACGAAAGAAAAATAAAGATATTGGCAATCATTTTTAGAAATAATTACAATTTATCAAATTTTGAAGATTTGTTAATCAATAATGTTGCCAAAAAACAACTTTTGTACTTCTTATATAAGTATATATTTTTGTACTTTGGTTCTATTTTATACAACATATGCATAACTGCATTTTTTTTTTGGGGGGGGGGCTCATCGACATCGCAGGCCATTAGCGCAAACTGCAATGTTAATAATTATAAATCTGTTTACTTATTTATTTCGAGTTTTTTTTTTTAATACTCCCGGCGGCCTGATGGATAACAATTAATTTAATCACAAACGAGTTTGTCATATCTGATCTAAAAGGACACATTTTACGCAAAAATAAAACTAGCTCAACGTATTTTTACACTTTTTATTTTATTTTTGTACCACACTATGCTATGAGATCATTAGAATCAGAAATATTTTTATCTCTTACTTACGCCATTAGTAATTAATTGTGCTATTACGATGATTCATAGAAACTTGGAAAAACTGCGTCAGCAAAGTGAGAAAAAAATTATTAATTATATATTTACTGTTTATCTATACATAAATAATAAGGCTTATCATTTTCATTGTGATATACCTAAATAGATAAAAGGCTCAATTGAAATATTAGAAATAAATTACGTATATTTTTTTTAAAACTAATTATTAAGTTTTCCAGATGAATACAGACGCTGAAACTTCATGTATTAAATAAAAATAAAACTTAGATCGATTTTTATAAAAAAAATTTAAAATAAGCTGACCAAATTTAGTTGGGAATATTTCATTTTGGTTAGAAAAATGATTTTTTATTACTATTATTAATCGATATTATTGATCGATAGTCAACGCATCACTCCTAATTTATCACCTAAACCAGAAAATCGTGAAAACTGAAAATAAAAAAAAATCTATTCATAAAGCCGCAATTTTTGGTTAAAGGATTCTGACCGTAACCTTCGTGATAAATATGGTTGTGTGGTATATAAACGGAAAGTCAATTCTGAGTTTGCTGGATGTTTAGCCTTCGATATATTTCCTATACCAATATATACATTCTCACTCTCTCCCTCATTCACCAGACAATATACACACAGAATAATTGAAATAAAAATATTTTTTTTATTTTATTCAGAAGTTGCGAAAGCTATATTTGCAGAGAAAACTCAATTTTGAAATCTGTTCCGATCGTATTTACTTCCTCTTACTGTATATACGAGTAGCTAGAACGTTATTTCTAAGATAACTCATTCACATAGATGTTTCAAGATAATGTATACTGTGTGAAGCAGGAGGGAAAAAATATCCTGAGCATTCCAGACTTCCAAGGGCCTAAAACAGGGTTGCTGCCTATCGCCCACGTTATTTAAAATCTACCTGGCTAGGGCGGTGCATGAATGGCTCAGAAAGTGTAAAAGAATAGGTTTACAGTTTGAAAATGAGCACCTTTGTACTTTATTCTTTGCTGATGACCAGGTGGCTATAGCCCAGGATAAAGAGGATCTAGAACTGATGATGAGGAAGTTGGGGAATGAAGATAAATTATAATGAGACAGAGTATATGGTGGTAGCAGGAAGTGAGAACGAAGATATACTGGTGGAAATGCAGGAGGACAAAGTATTTTAAGTACTTGGTTTCGGTTTTGGAGGTTGTGGAGGAGGGAGGTTGTGAAGAGGAAGTGAGGATTACAAGTGGTCAGGCCCGAAAGGCGGTTAGGATGCTCCACCCAGTAATATGGAATCAAACTCTGTCAAAAAATTATTAAAAACGAATTTTCTACTCAATAATAGAAGAATTCTCGCATATGGATCAGAAACCTGGGCTACTACAAGGAAAATGTGTGCAAAGATAAGTACTGTAGAAATGGATTATTGGAGAAGGTGTTTGAAAAAATGAAGATATAAGGAAGGAAATGGAGGTCAAAGAGACTACGGAGGAGAGATTAGTAAAAAGAAAACTGAAATGGTATGGACACCTCAGAAGGATACCCCGAGAAAGATGGCTAGAGATGGTGAGAAAGTGGAATCCAGAAAGAAATAGAAGACGAGGAAGACCAGCACGTGGGTGGGAAGATGATATAGAGGAGCAGATGGCTGGTAGAGGACTGCGGGAAGGTGACTGGTGGGAGAGAGATCTTTGGAGGGACAATGAGACCTGACGGCAACCCAGTAGTAGGGAAACGCCGGGAAAGTAAGTAAGTACCATCTAAAATAATAATTTCAATGAAAAGAAGTTGGTTATATTGTCTATATATTTTTATAACATTCGCAATATTATTTGGCTACACAACAGTAATAAATTCAACTAAACTTAGCGGTAATAAATTCCAACTGATCATAGTTACAGAAATATAAGATGCAGAAAATATTATAACAATGAAACAACAGATAATAGAATTTCATTTTATAAAATCGAAACTGACTTCTACATAGTTTAAAGCTTTGTAGTTTTTTATTAAAAAAAAAACATTGTGTGAACACTCACACAACGTTCTCTGACTGCGAAAATAGCCAAATTTTCTTCACACTTTTAGTAGTGTTGTTTATTACGTATTAAGATCTGTGCCGAGAGACCTGCGTACGCCTCAAGGCAAGTCATACGCATTTGCTCGGTCAGTCAGGCCGCACTGAAAGCCCTAGAGGCTTACAGAACTACCTCATCCCTAGTGAAAGAATGTCGTGAGGCATTGGTGAGACTCTCCAGGCACAACAAGGTACAGCTGCTATGGGTGCCTGGATATGCAGGGATTGAGGGTAATGAGACAGCTGATCAACTGGCCAGGAACGGGGTAAACACTCCGTTCACATTGGTCCACAGCCGGTCCTGGGGATAACTGGCGGAGCGATTCGTGCGTTTGATTAGAGAGTGGTGTCGCAGTAAGCATGAAGAGCTCTGGAGGGGGAGCCCGGGTGCTATACACAATAAAAGGATGATGCCAGGACTGTGTAAACGAAGAACCCGAATGACCCTTGGTCTGAGTAGGAGCCAGATTTCTCTGGTGACTGGACTGTTTACGGGTCATGGCAGGTTCAGGAAACATCTGTACAAGGTAGGACTCATTCGAGCGGAACCCTTGTGCAGACTATGTCAGGAAGAGGAGGAAACGGCCTCCCACCTGTTGTTCGATTGCGTAGCAATAATCAGATTGAGGTATGAAACCTTTGGTACTTTGCGACCTGAGGAGATAGTAGCTCAAAATGACCTGGTGGTGAAGGCCCTTAAACTCCTTAAGGAGGGAGGGTTTGCCTACTAGGAACTATCGGGGGTGGCACAATAAGCCTCTGTTGGCTGCGGTGCCGGGATATGGCCCACCCGAGGTTGGATAATAATAAGTAATAATAATAATAGTTTTTTAAAACCATCGTCATTTTTTATGGAGAAAATCACAAAACCTGAAAAAACCTATTCAAAGTCGGCACGTGCGCTCAACCGATTTTCTTCACATGAGAATTTTGGCAAATTAGATAATTCTAATTAAAACTATTTCGTTTGATAGAATGATAGCACATTGTTGAACTGCCATACCCGTAAGAGAAACATAAACCTCACCTCCACCCACAAAACTCCCTTAAATGAATTTTCTGGAATAAATGAATGAAAAATGGAAAATGGGAACGCACGCTTTACAGACAGTTAATTATTACAACTATTTAGGATTCGGGCTTACACCTCTTCTAAATTTTAAAAAACATTTTTCAGCTAAAAATTTTAAAAAACATTTTTCAGCTAAATTGGAAAATGCAAAATCCGCATTAAATAGTACATATTCTAATTTGATGAAAAAAACAGACATTCCTATATCCAAAAAAATAAATGTATTTAATGCTGCGGTAAGAACTATCATGTGCTATGCTGGGCAGGTATGGGGCTTTCTCAGTTTTAAAGAAATAGAAAAGTTAAATTTATTTTTTGTTAGAAAGTTGTTTGGCCTGCCAGTAAATGCGCCTCATTACATTTTATATCTGGAATCAAATTTTTATCCGATTTTTTGTTATACGTTAAATTTGCATTTGAATTACATAAAGAAAGTTTTAGCCTTGCCAGAAGGGAGACTGCCCAAAGCATTAGCTGGGGAAGTTATAAAACATAGAATATATTGGCACAAAGAAAACTTAGAGTTATTTGGTAACCTAAACATTATCTTGGATTATTATGTAGGTGTTAATCCAGAAACTGTGGTGGCCAGTTTTAAAAGTAAATTTAAGGAAAATATGATATTAAAAGCGCAATCTTCGAGCTTCCATTCCTTATATAAACATCTGGTTACTGATCTTGGAGAGGGTCACTACATATCCGATGCTAACAATTTCGGTCTTATGAAGGTCATTTTCAAGTTAAGAGGGCAGTTAGTTAATGTAAATTATAATGAAATGCGTTCGGAGGAACGGTGGTTATGTACCCTCTGTAACTTAGGAGAACGTGAGGACATGTGCCATTATTTAGGGAAATGCCCTGTTTTACAGGAATATAGAATTAGGTGGCTGGGGAAGAAGGCACTAAGCCAGGCAGAAATTATTGACTTACTTAATGGTGGAAAATGGACAAATTTGTTTTACTTTCATGTTTCGGCTTATAAGTACAGGATGTTCCTTATAAGTGAATACACTACTTAGAATTTTGTTTTTGTTCTTTTTTATTCAAAATATTCTCTCTCTTTACCACAGGATTTGATTTACTTTTTCTTTGTCTTACTTTAGTGAGTAAGTTATTTTTTCATTAGTTTGTAAGATGAACTCTAGGCTGACGGTATACAACCATGCCTATCAATAGCTATTAGTTTATTGTTCGTTCCTATTCCTTTTTGTAAGTATGTAATAGAGCTTTCCTATTGTATTCTATATTTCTATGCGAAAATGTTTCAAATAAACATTGTAAGCTCATTGCATGTGTAGAGGATATTACCACGTTAAAGAAAATCATTGTAGCGTTTTAGAGAAAATGCGAAGAAAACTGAAAATACATTCAAGAAAAAACCACTTTCGCTCATCCGATTCACTTCAAACTGGGAAAATGACAACATAAGTTAATGTTCTAATTAATATTTTTTTGATGATAGAATTGTGTAAACTAAAATAGCACTTCAGAGAAAACTTAACCCCACCTCTTCCCACACAAAAGTGCCTTAAATGACCGGACAAAAATATTTCAAATAAAAGTTGTAAACTCATTGTCTGTGTAAGTTGATATATCGTGTTTAAAGAAAATCGTTCGAGTCCTTTTTTAAGAAAATCACTAAAAACTGGAAAAAAAAAACATTCAATAAAATGGCATTTCCGGTTGATGGATTTTGTGTTGTCTTCATGTCTGTTGCGCTGGTAGTACCGAAAAGGAATATCAAGTGTGAGCTTTCTGTAACTTTTCGTTTTTGAAATATCCTGTGAGACCCACACACTCACACACACACACACACACACACACACACACACAGAAAACACACAGTTTCTAAAAATCACTTTTTGGACTCAGGGGACCTCACAATTTCCGGTAAAAACTCAATTTCGAAAATCTGGCCTTGATCGCAATACTACCTCTAAAAGTAGTTCGAGAAAGTAATAAGGTACTTAGCAATTATTTTTAATTCATTTATATGTTTACTTTCAAATCAAAAACGATACATTTTATATATTTTTTTTATATACTACACAATAATAAAATATAATTAAAATAGGAAAACTATTTAATAAAAACCTTTATTAATTTTATTCTTTCAGGAAGTTAAAAGCCCTCCAGGGCGTATAGTTCGGTAGAGAGATATTTACCTCAGGCTATTAGATAATGTGGGAACTATGAGCAATACTTGGATCCCAGGGGGTCTAGATGTATACTAGACGAACAGTAATCTTTATGCTCAACAAAATTGTTAGGTATAACCAGGAAATAGGACAGACTAGGTCACTGTAGGCTCCAACATACATTGTGACTCATTCTTAACTGCCCCAGCGCTCGGCAGGCTTTTTTTTTTTTTATTATTATTACCACAAACTGTATATAATTAGAGATCTATCTTCTCATCTCGTTTAGTTTTTACAATTGATTTTTCGTGTTTCATGTGTTTTCATATAAAGTAATAAAGATTTGTCAGTTAATTTTCTAGAATTATAGCATCGGAAAACATGATTTAAAGTATTGGAGATGCCTTGACATTGGAAAAATTATTTGCCATATTTAATCTAGTTAACTATCTGTCTGTCTATATATTAACGCCTACTTCTAAAAGTAACGCCTACTTTTCTTTTGCTAGCAAGGTTTATGTTCAAGTATCGAGCAAGGATCATGGAAGCATATCTGGCCTATCTATCTAATTGTCTGTCTGACTATAGATCTGTTTATCTAATCGATTAATCTCTCACGCTCTCTCACTGTCAGTTTAGCTGTGTTCATCTTTGTCTATCACATTAACTGTATGTCTGAAACTGTAGCTGGGAAGAGATTATCATAGCGGCAGCACACTGAACTTGTGTGCTGAAAACAGGAAAACCCTGTTTACGCCTAATTTTGCTATTATTAATCATTGAATATCACTATTAATATTAGAGTTCATGAACTTGTTAGCATTGTCTACCCCTTCTTCTCATAGGGGAAGAATTGAACGAACAATTAGAAGGCATTTTAATGCCTTCTTGTGAATGGTCTTGGGACTCACGAGGGGACATTGTCCGTATAAACTGATATTTGGATCCCGTAGATCACGGGTACGAGTCCAGCAGTGCTGCCCTTAGATTTTTCTCTTTCTAGATGAGTCTCTATAGCACATTGTCCCGTGATGAACAGTGTCTATAACGAGAGAATGCATGGCTGAAGTGCCCTGAGAAGGCTCAGGACGCTAGTGATCCTGTGTAACACTCACAGAACGTTTTGATACTCTCCTGTTAAACCAATTATGAATAAAAAAATGAATTATGAATCGTGAATCTTGAAATGAAATTATGAATATCTAATTAATTTATTATAGCATAATATAGTGACAACGGATTCGCGGGGAGGGGGGATAATATTTTTGAAAATTAACGCCACAAATATCGCCAAATTATCTAAATTTTTTTTTTTTTTTTGCAAAATGGTACAAATAAATGTAATAGGTTTAGGTATACCTGTGAAGTTAGCATTGGAATCATCAGGATTTTCGAGATAAATTCAAAAACCTACAAAAAAAAACCGGTTATGTAAAGTTGCACTTCGGGATTAAAGAGTTTTCTTTCTAAAGTGGACTTCTAGCAACATTTCTAATGATATTATCTTTTTTTTTTTTTTAATTTAAGGCGCGTCAACATCTATGGTCATTAGCGCCCGGAGCCTTCTCAGGGCACTGCTGGCCTCCGGATAGTGTTCTCTCGCTACAGACAACACTGCCCATTACCGAACAGTGAGCTGTAGAGGCTCCTAGGAAGAAAAACTCTAATGATATTATCTAATATAAGTGGTAGAACCATACATTGAATAGAAGTAGTGCGTTAAAGGCAATCCTGATGTTATTGTTCCCCCCAAAATTCCCCAAACAATCAATTTTCCCGGGAAAATGTCAGTTTGTGAAATAAGTGTTAGTTATTTACATATGTAGATAGTATACAAAGTTTAAAGAAAATCATTGGAGTTATTTTTGAGAAAATCACGAAAACTAAAAAAAAAACATTCAGTAAAATCATTAAAATGATAGATTTTGCGATGGTAGTACCTAGACGGAATATGAAGTTTAACCTTCTTGAAACTTTCGTTTTTGAGAAATTTTGTTCATACAACCACCAACCCACCCACCCACACACACACACACACACACACACACACACACACACACACACACACACAAATACCATGTACTAAAAACATTTTTTCGTTCTCATGGGACCTCAAAAGATGGAAAACTCTTCTTTTCCTCTTTTTTTTCTAATCTTTATTCATGCTACAACCAGCGCGATAACGCTATAAGTAACAATCATACAAAGAACATAAATACAAAATGAGTGGAGAAGCTACCCACCCAATGGTAACACACCAAAACTATACAAAATCACTATTGATTTCGTCTCTTGAGAGGAGATCACGAGACGATTGTCCTTTGAGATGTCTAGGAGGGTTATTAGGAAGTGTTCAGGAAGACAGGTGTTAAATTAAAGGGTTTGTTTGAGTCTGTAGGTTAATATGGAATTTCCTGTAACAGGTTTGGGCGACTTGAGGAGCAATGAACGGTATATTAAGATCGTGTGTATGGTTCGTTTGGAGACGTAAAAAAAAGGAGCGTTTACAATGTTACGGAGGATTCTGGATTGTAGGGATTGGAATCGTGGGAGATTTGAGTGTTTGGTTGGACCCCATAGTTCTATTCCATATTCCTAGATAGGCTTTAAAATAGATGTATAAATTAGTCTTTTGTTGTCTAGATAGAGTTTAGATCTGTTGTCCAGTAGTCTTTTAAGTTGTCGAAAGTGTCTGTTTAGTTCTATTCTTTTAAGTCTATATGAGGATTCCAGGAAAGGTCTTCGGTCTAAGTAAAGCCCAAGATAGCGAGCAACTGGTAAGGGAATTAAGTTGTAGTAGACTGGTGGAAGAGGAATGCGACGTAGAGTGAAGTTAATGTTTTGGGACTAATTTTCATTAAGTTTAATGACCCATTTTTTTAAACCAGTTTTCTAGGGAGGAGAGGTGGGATTGTAGATTTCTATGGGCTGTTACGGGTTCATTATTGGTAGACAGGATAGCAGTATCATATGCATAGGTGAGAAGGATGGTATCAGGATGTTGGTTGGGATGTCTGCAGTGTATATTGAATAAAGGATAAGACCTAGAATGCTGCCTTGCGGCACTTCAGCTTTGGTATGATTGAAAGGAGAGAAGGATGATCCGATTTGAACTTGAAAATACTTATGGGATAAGTAGGATTTTAGGATAAGATAATAGGTGGCTGGTAGGATGCGCTTAAATTTCTAGAGCAGCCCAGGGTGCCATACTCGATCGAAGGCCTGGTTCACACTGAGGAAAGCTCCCGAACAATACTCCTTCTTCTCAAGGGATGATGCAATGATGTCTACAACGCGGTAAGTTTGTTGTATGGTAGAATGGTGGCGTCTAAATCTAAACTGATGGTCTGGTGAAAACTGATGGATGTGAACAGTCAATTTTGAAAATCATGATCTCAGTAATTCCTCTTACCAGGAGTAATTTATATATATATATATAAAATTTTCTTCAGGTCTAAGACACTTAAAAAGCTAATCCGTTATCCTTTCAGCTATGTAGAATATATATAAATATTATATCCATTTATTAAAATATTAATAATTATTATAAAATGTTTAATTCTTACTAAATTTCATATTAATAACCAATTTAAAAATTCTTTTCATAATTAATAAAACATTTATTATGGAAATTAATCCTCAATGGTAAAAACCAATATTAAATTCGAGACATTATTATTTATAATATGATATCGTTGAAATTTCTACCAAACTGAATATCATCAGCTTTAGTTAAATACAAGCGCCCAGTAAAACATGAGTTAATTAACTTTGAACGTATATAATCCAATTACCCATGCTGTGCAGTATATATCATTATCTTTACATTGGTTTAATTAAAAATTAATTTCTTTTTTACAATTTATTGATATATAGGAATTGATATTTTAATTATATATACATAATAAACAATTATTTATAATTTACGTGTAGAATTGTTGTTATCAATTTTTAATTAGCTGTTTTTTTTAAATGCCGGCATCATATAGGTATATATTTATTGAATTTTAAGATTCGCGAGACATTAAAAATTATAAAAAATAATAAAAAATACTAAATATTTATTTTGTGACGGTACAAGACTATCATAGCAATTTCGTAGTAATTACAAGAATATTTTTGCGGCTTCCCTTTGATTTGTGTGTTATTGACCGTTCCAACAAAAAACCGTTATGCGAATTCGTTAAGGTCAAAACTTGTTATATTCTCATATACAATTAATATATTTAAGAATAGTAACTTAATGGTGATGACAGACTGAAAAGTAGAGATTTATTTCTAGCAAACTGAAATTTAAATTTTTGCAAGCATTTAAGGCTATTTACAGATACATTAACTAGAACAATTGGCTTATGCACGCACGACACATCTCACAGGTGTCTATATTTGCTTTTAAAATGGTGATTATATAATGATTTACCTCAAGGTATCATGCATACTTGTTTTTTATGATAAAGTTTTGCTGTATTAAATCTGCCATAAATGCAATGACGTTATCAAAGGATTGAAGCATGTTGTTCGTTGATCTTCAATAATATTATTCAGTACCTTAAGGAGCAATAGTTTAACATCTGAAGAGGCATTAGAGACATTTTCCTACTTCATTTTGTGGTTGTGATGGCATATCACATGTCAGACTAGTGTCCTGCTATTCGCAAAGAACGCCAAGTTCGTGTCTTTAAACGAAGCCAACCAAGGGTTGGGGATGAAGTACCGTCCAGCTTCCCCTACCACAGGTGTCTATATTGAAGGAAAAAAGGCAGTGAACCCATTCTATCACCATCTTCAAGAGCCAAGACACCTTCCGTCTTAACCAGCCAGCAATAAACAGTTAATTCTACACACCGCTTTTTTTGCCTATCTCATTTAGTTTTCTCAGCCCGTCTCTTAATCTCTTAATTATGAGTCAAATCCTTAGAATGATAAGTGTATATATATTAATTATAGTGCAGTAGTCATAACATTTACTTATTAATTACAAATCCCTAAAACTCCCACTACATGGTCATCGCCGACACACAAATCAGTTTCCACATTCTTTTGCTACGTGTCTGTTTATGCTGAAGATGAGCTGACGCCCGTAACCGGTCGATGAGCACAAAATGAAGCAGGCTATCATGGAAAATATCTCTGATGCCTCGCTCGCTCTGCGTGCACAACCATAACAACATCTTAAGTTTAAGCCAGATGGATTAACAGTACACGGTAAGTAAAGAACTAGCGTTTTATAATGATCATAATTAATTACTTGAAAATTGATTTTTACAAATAAAACAAAATTAGAAAGTAATAAAATTAATTAAGAAAGTTAAATAGAATTGAATGGATGAAATGCCTGCCCAAAGTTGTCACTCTGAATCTATTACTATCAGTTGTTGAAAGAAGGCTGGAGATTAGTGATATTTTCATCAGACCAGCCAAAATTAGCTCTTACACGCAAGAGAAATTGGAGATATCATTGTTATGTGTAAGTATACGATATTTTTCTGACTGTAAAACCTATGTTTCCTTGCTTTTGTTGGATGTGTTCAATTTATTAACTTTCAAATCATTCAATTATGTTTAATAATAATAAACTTTTTCTGTTGTTACAGGATCTTTTATGGACAAGACCAATTGCAAGTTAATCTACGAAGTTAGGTTCGATAGTTTGAGGAATATCGCAGCAATTTATACCGAACTGAGGCATTCTTCCGTAATTATCTTGAAAAGGATATAACTTTATAACTTACCACCAATCGGCGAACCCTGGCATCCAAAAAATAGAGGATGACATGTAAGTGAATATACTCCCCCAAGCTAAGTCCCCTTCTTGATGCCAGACCTAATTAAAATTTTGTTTGATAAGTCAATGATGCAATGGTAGCATACCTTTCGTTTAAATGAGAAACCTACGGTGTCTGTAAATTTTGATCTTGTTGTTAATTTGAAGAGTGGTTGGTTATCATTACTATTCACTGGCAAATTTATTGGCTGCAGCAGGAAGTACTGCGAGAAAATTAAATTTTCTTAATAGAGTTTTCACCGGAAATAGATGATTTGAGGTCCCCTGAAAACGAAATATATGTGTGTGTGAACAAAATTATATCTAGAAATTAGAAACAAAATTTAACAGAAACTAGAAATCGTATGAAGATTCAATTTGATTTTATTCCGATTGTTTCATACCACCACCACACACACACACACTAGTGTTTCGGTGAAAATTCGCATGATTTTTTTTCTGCAAGTATTTTATGGTTTCTAGAGATGTTTCTAGAAAATGGCTCCAACGATTTGTTTTAATCCCCCCCCCCCAAAATTGAAAGCCTAACACTTTTCCAGGAAAATGTCGAATCTTGGAGAGATACAGCGTTAGATTTTCATCTGCGATAACCGCTTTATTGCAATAAACAGTTTTATCGCCTATGTACTTAAGGTTGATAAAAAAAAATGCTAAATTTCCAAGTTTTAAGAAAAATCTAATTTTTTAAAATGCAAGTTTACGGAATAGGTTTACAATATTTCTGAATTTCTCGACAACATTTCTAACTGCTTTGGATACCCTCACCACTCTACATTTAAGTTAATGCAAATGAATAATATTAAAAGTTTATTGAAAATTTGTTGATTTTATAATTCTATTACTACAGTAAGAGAAGAAAGTAGTCGTAAGTTTTTCTCAGAAGATTTTGATTTTTAATTCAATCCTAAATTTCGCAGAATTTATATTAAAATACTTTAATTTACTGAGTATCAATAATTATAAAAAATATAATAATCTTTTATTTTGAAATAATATATCACTAATATATTGTATATTAGTAATGCAATAATTGTTGGTAGCACACACATGAGAAGATGAGATATTGACGTTTTGCCTAGATTAGCGTGCTATCGCTAATTATATTGTGTAGATCTTATTGACTCTGTAATAATTAGCAATAACCAATACTAAGGGGTTCTAGTATATGTATTAATCTTGCTAATTGAGATCCACTAATCCTGTCATTGAATTAATAATATCCCTAAATATCATAATATAAAACAATAGGTATAATTTCTTATTTAGAAACTTAAAACTCTAGGTGATAAAAGCTTCAAAGTAGCAATAAATTAATATAATTCCTTGAAATATTATTCGTAGAAGCAATTATATATAGACAAAAGGGAAATTATTAAGAACATCTACCAAAATGATAAACTCTAATCAATTTCAAAAAATAAATTTATGATGGATTAAAAAAAAAAAATTAAAAAGCATGTTTTTGTTCTTTTTAATGAGTAAGTAAGAAAGTGTTGATCTACATCAGGTAAAATCAACTATATTTTCTTTCAATGATTTTATTTCTGATCATCAAAAATCATCAAAAACATTAATCTTGCAATTTATTTGTATTTTACTTATAGAACGCAAGTATTATTTAAAGTGTGATTCATCCAATTTCTTATATGTTAATTAGAGATGAGATCTAAATTTAGAAATAAACTAAATGAAGGAAATATTTTCTATTTTTTAAACAAAACTAAGTATATTTCGAATTGAGGAGAATTTTTCACACACACACACACACACACAACGCATACATACCCATACTAAAAACAGAGACACTGACATATTCCTCAAAAACGATGTTTGGACTTAGTGATCGAAACCTTCATGATAGATCCTTTTCCTCCCGATACCTACGTATATATAGAATAAAAAGTTTGAAATTTATGTACAGCTCACGAGTTCGTAAATTTGACACAATCAGTATTATGGAATATTAGAATCTATTTGATTCTTCATAGACTGAATTGAAATTGGAAGGTATATGTGTATTAATAATTTAGTAAGTTATAAGAAAAAAAAATAACCTGAATTAATGAATCTTTTAAAAAATAAAGATAATTTTTCCGTGTCTGCCTATTCCTTTCGTGATCTCCGAATGGTCACAACGGCAATCTTCAGGATCATCAGAGACCCACAAAAGGTCATTGATAACCAAAAGTATGTTTTTTGTTATTACAACCTAAGATCTCATGCCGATCATTAAAATAATTTGAAGATGGACGAACGTCCGAATCCAGTTGAAGTTCACAAATTTGAAGTAGGCTCCTATGTTAAAATCTATATTCTCCAGCAGCGTCACCTGGGACAAACCACCCATCCATCCTGTAAGTGTTTTACATGGATTTGTAAATATTTAGTATTACTTTAAAACAGCCTCTATTAATTACTTACAGTTGTTCTATCTCAGCTGAAAGTAAAAGAGATAAATTAATTAATACTATCTAACTGCTAGCTCAGCTCTAATAGTTTTTCTAATATAAGACAAGTAATGATATTTAATATTAGGTATTAGACAGCAGTAGATGATCTCACTTACATCAAATTCTTTTAGATATAATAGTCATTAATTATATTTAATTTTTATCATTAACGTTAATCAAGAATTGCATTGTAGTTTAGTTTTTTGTTTGTTAATTAATTACTTATTATTTTTATTGATATTATAATCGATTAAAAAATCTTATAATTTGGATCATTTTAATGAGCTCTAATGAATGTAAACATTTTCATACTTGGGTTTTTTAATGAAGCTAATAGTTTGAACTAAATATTTGTCATTAATAAATCGATTATCCTAAAAGTTATTTCCGTAAAATTTGGACTTATGTGAATTTACTTGAACTTATATGATTTTGTTTGTAGATTCGGTTTTCAACTATAGGTTATTTACATTTATAAATATAAATCTATAATAAATTGTAAATCT
The DNA here is from genome assembly GCA_011037195.1 of Triatoma infestans. Classification (NCBI taxonomy): domain Eukaryota; kingdom Metazoa; phylum Arthropoda; class Insecta; order Hemiptera; family Reduviidae; genus Triatoma; species Triatoma infestans. The sequence continues at coordinate 14,665 of JAAEAF010010148.1, forward strand.
TTCTTCGACAAATAGTTTGACAATATATAATAATAATAATTACAGATGGTTTGGAATTGGCTCAATGATAGTGTGTTAGATTAGAAGCGATGATGACCTGTTTTGTAAATAACTACAATCTTATTCTCCAAATAAATTGTATTTGAATATTTTATAATACAAATATTATAATAATACATTAACACAGTAATAAAAGGGAAGGGATTAGCTAAGTGGTTAGCACGTTGGACTCCCACGCGGAGGTCCCGGGTTCGAGTCCAGAGCTACCCTTAGATTTTTTTCTTCCTAGGAGCCTTTACAGCTCACTGTTCGGTGATGGATCGATGAATGGATTCGGTGAATGTGAGACACGTGTAAATCTTCTAATTCACAATTGGTATGTTTTGTAATTAGAGTGCCAACTATGTTGATAGTGTACATGAAGTTGCCCGTCTTTGTTTACTATAGTACCACATACCCACTTCTGGGTTAGTTTATCGTACTGCCTGATAGCTACTTGCTATCCTGGGTGAAAAATTCGGCCCTTAAAGAAGAGATCGTCCTTTTGAATTGGCTCAATGATAGAGCCAATCTGATTGAATCCTATCTGATTGAATGTCTGGGCGGCAGATAGTTAAGTGTGTCCGTAAGTCTAAGAAAAAGTCTTGCAGGAGTTTCTCCAGTTGTTGTATTTGGGCCTCATCCATTAGGCTTACAGAAAAGGATTAATTTTGGATTGGATCGCGTCATTATTGTCATTTGCTATTACTTTTAGAGTTTGCTTTAAAGATCCTACAAACCTTTCCGCTTGACCGTTAGTAGAGGATAGAAATGGAGCGGTTGTTATGTGGCGGATTCCTCGCATTGATATTTTCGAATTCTTGACTATGTAAGTTAAGATCAATGTCACTAAGCAGGATATTAGGAAAACCGTGACAAGGAACATTTAATCAACCATCAAAGAGTTTTAGAAAGGTTAAACTCCGTTAACTAACGCATTAACAAAGAAAAATCAATTCTTTATGGATTCAATAAAATACGAGATTTAAATTTTATGCGATAGGTATTCACATTACAGAGCAAAAATGAAAACTTTTCTATTAGCCAGGAAACCAGTGAACGTACTAGAAATAAGGTCATTAGGATTATAATAAATTGCTATTTTCTATACAACTTAGGAAACAAGAAAAGTGGAATTATCGATAATCATTTTGCATTTCAAATATAATTTTTTACTGTCTCTATGGACCAATTATCTATTTCTAAAAAATATCAAATTATTTCATTTGGTATTCTTTACCAGGAAAATTAATGTTTAGTACGTTCTGTAAAGCATGGTAAAAAAGAAGCAATATCTGAGTTAAATTCATTGATGGGAAATGCGACTTTACCAAACTGGCTTGTGAGTATTTTCGAAAAATTCAACAGCATTTTTCTTTAAAAAATAAAAAAAGATAATTGCGAAGTTGTAAACATAGAACTTTTATTTGCTACAATTTATTGAAGAAAAACTGATTTTAAAAGGTGGATCTTGGAAATCTATGACTTTTAATTTCAAGTGATATTATGATTTGATCTAGATGTTGTCACCTGATCTACATTAAGTGTTAAATAATAAATGGTCTGATAAACTCTTTTCCTGGCGGCAATGCATTTGCATCCCGATACCGTCCATATGTGCATTTTCTTTTCGTGATTCTTACTTCTAATGTGAAAAGTAATGATTAATCTGACCCCCATTAGAAAAGTAATTGTTCAGTAATTTGGAGAAAATGCAGTTTTCTGTTTTCGAGATATATTTATGAGAAAATATGGAAAAAATCGAAATGGTTGAATTTTTTTCGATAAGGTCTTATATATCGTCGTCAATAATAAAACATTAATGGATATTTTGGATGTGTGTCGGCAGTGCCAAAAATACTATCAAGAATATTGACCATGTTCTTACCAGCCCAGCACTTAATCTCACCATATAACTTGAGAAGCAGGACTTGTAGCGGATAAGAAGAAATAAAAATGCATTGAGACATAGAGCTGCCAACCTACCTGCCGATGGCGACACGAAGACCCGACAACTGTATCGTACACAATGTTTAATCACATTTCTGTTATATACCCACCGCACTAATGTGAGCATACTCTTACTACCATTATATTTATAGTACAGAATTAATAAGTACTCCATTATTAAAGATAATAGGTCAATTTTATAATTTGCCAGAAAAAGTCGTGTGAGCTTGTCTCACCGAATGTATTAAAGTTTCTGTCAAGAGCCCTCATGCGTTGGTGTAGTGGTTAGCGCACTCGCCTTTCGTGCGAGAATTCAGGGTTTGATTCCCGTGAGGGCAAAGTGGGTGTTGACCCAGCATCGTGATGAAAATTGGGAAGCTACAGTTAGTAGCGCCCTAGATAGCGAAGGCCTGAAATAAACGGCGTAGGAACTACGGCGTACTTACCACACACACCCCTTTTCAAATCGCCATCTGGCAAGCATTGGCCCTTAATGGGCTGTTGCGCCATAGGGAAGAGTTTCTGTCAAATACGATACCAATAATGAATTTTTATAATAGATAATTCTTAATTTAATTAGCTTTCTAGCGTGCAAAAAGAAAAGGTTGTTAGTAATGAAGCGCTGGCGGATAAGTTGAGCACTGCATAGTAACATTTATGTATTTCTAACCCCTCGGTTTTTATGTCGTAAAAGATGGAAGAAGCAATTCTTTAATCTCTTGTTACTTTTTCCACCCTAATTACAGGATTAAATTTTCTACCCCACCTTTTTTAATAAAAACTAATTTTAAGTTTGCTTCTGAAAAAAAAGAAAAGAGAAGGTAAAATGAGGAATCGTAATTACTTTAAGAATTGAGGATTACTATTTGTAAAAATTTACAAAGAAAACACACTGTTCCAGAGTAAATATGAAAAAAAAAACAAAATGGTTGGTGTTAATTCTGTACTGCTTGATCAAAGAAGACATCACCAGTGTCATAATCTCTTAGAAAAGCTAATATTTCCAAAGATATGACTTTTTATTTATTTTATATTAACCAGAAGGGTGGTGTGGATAATGAGAAAAACCTTTAGAAGGAGAAAGAAATTAGTGAGTTTCACACAATGATGGGGTTTCGAGGGAGTTAGAAGGTTATAAACTAGTAAGAGGGTTTCATTTATATAATTCTTGCACAATGATGGTGACTGAGCCCTAAGTTTTGCCCGGATGATCACGTTAATTACTTGTATATGCTAATATCTAACTTTATAATTGAGATACGTCTCACAATCTGTTGCATTGTTCATCACCATTTTGTAATCCCTTGGGTTTGCTTATACATCTCCGGGTGAGAGGGAGAGGGTAATGGAATATGTACATTTTTTTTTCTTGTGGTTTTTTTGATGTATAATTCTGTTGTTGTTGTGAAGGGGGTGGGTGAACATCTACTCATCTACTCATCTACTCATCAACATCTACTGATCTTAATCAACAGGCCCTTGTTTATCAAGGACTGACTGGAGGATATAACACTGTACCGCAGCTACGGTCTTTCTAACCATCACAACGCAAACACACACGGAATCTCTCATATACGAATATATATATAAAACTGGAGAGAGGCATCCTATGGTTCATAGTAGGTCCTTTGTGCGCCCTTAAAAAGGGTTGATGCCTCCATTTTGTAGGATTATTTAATATAGAAGTTATATGGGAGATAAAAGTAAAGGTAACATAGATGGTGAGTGAAGAGGTCGGATTCACAACATATAGAAAGCTTAATACGCTGAAAAAAAGTTTTACATAAATTTAATATTTTAATATTAAATATTTATTAGTTTTAAAACATATTTTAAAAACCACGGATTTCATTAAATTTGTTATACTGACTATGAATATAGAGACCTATCACTTTTACTGGGAGCTTTTTTTCAAAAAATTCGTTTAAAGAATGTAAGATTTCCTTAAAAAAGTAATTTTATTCTTCAATGATATAAAATTGAAGACAAGCATTTAGTAAACGCTATAAGTTTGAAGAAACTTTGTCACTTAAATCTGCGTAAACTGCGGTTAGAGAAGTCATGTGAGTGTTTCACACCAGATTTTTGGCGTAGAATACGTTTTTTTCAGAAACCTGTGAATTGCGGAAGTCTGTCGGGCTCCACACAAGATTTTTTTATTCTGTTAATTATTTATTTTTTTAATTTAACGCACGTCAACATCTATGATCATTGACGCCAGGAGCCTTCTCAGTGTATTGCCGGAATCCAGATAGTGTTCCCTCGTTATAAACAACACTGTCCATCACTTAACAGTAGTTGTTGACGCTCCTAGGATGTGGCTCCGAAATCTAAGGCCAATACTGCTGGCTCGAGGCCGGTACCTCCGCGTGGGAGACAACGCGCTTCCAATGAGCTAATTCGTCCAGATTTTTTAATATTATTATTATTATTTCTTCCACATATCGTGCCGAAAACGAGTAAATCACAGGTAAGAGTCCCCAAGAGTCTAAACCCGAACAGCACGTTATGATGGACATGGTTATATTTCAACCTCAAAGACTTTCTCACCAAGCCACACATACTTATAATTCCTGTCTTCTGTATCGTTTCATATAAGCCATTGGATAACTCATCGTGCATCGTGCATCACTCCAGACGCTGACAGGACCACACAATACGATAATCGACTGCCCCAATTCCTGGCGATGATGCCAGGGTTTCAAATACTTCCCTGTGCTTTTGCTCGATGTTAGATGTAAGGGTTACGGCCATATCGATCAGGTATCTTGTTCCCTCCGCCTTGTGTACGATACCATTGTCGGCAATCGGCTTCGTATAGCAATCGGCAGGTAGGTTGGCATCTCTATGTCCCAGTACATTTTCATTTCTTCTTACCCGCTGCGAAGTTCTGCTTCTCAAGTTATCTGATGAGAACAAGTGCTGGGCCATAAGAACGTAGTCAATGTTCTCGACAATATTTAGGCACCGCCGACACACATCCTCAACATCCATTAATTTATTTATTGTTATTGTTTTTATTATTGACGACAATATCTAAGTCTTTATCGAAAAAATGTCAACTATTTCGATTTTTTTCCCTATAGTTTTTCATAAATCTACTCAATAACAAAAAAAACAGCATTTTCTCTAAATGACTGTACAATTGCATTTCTAATATGGATCAAATTAATGATTATAACATAACCTCTCAGATTAGGAGTAAGAATCAAGAGAAGAAAATGTACATATGGACGAGTATCGGTTAGATCTTTCATTGCTGCTAGGAAAACATGTTATCAGTCCTTTCATTATTTAACACTTAATTTTTTAGGCTTTATCTCTGCTAAATATTGATATAAAACTCAACAATGAATTAACTTAAAACCAACCATAAAATATTAACTCATAAAATTCTTCATTTCTTTTATTTTTTCTTTAGTTTGCACACGTATGCATAACTGAAACGATAAACTAATAGACACACAATACAATAGATGGGCAGACAAACAGACAGAAGTAATTCTACAGAAATAGTTTACATCGTATTAGAAACAAACAAAAAAATGTATTAAATAAATGTATATATATATAAAAAATCCAAAGTCACACATCATATATGTAAGATCACCATTATATTTATATAGAAGAAGTCTACATACAGTGGTGAGCTGTATAGCTCGCTGTATGTTCCAAACAATGTCAAGTTGAAAGGAAAATAATACAAGACAACTAACAACTCTACATGCACTTAGCCTGTAAAAGTAGTTTTTTAATTTTTTTGAGTCCAGCCAACTGTAACTGAATATCTTTTATTTTTCTAGAGGTTCTCCACTATTTCTTTATATTTTTGTTCTTTACAGGGATAATATTAACTACTGCATTCATTTTTTTTTTTTAAATTGAAGTTAAAGTTTTTAACTTTCTAGTTATCTTATAAAAATAATATTGATTGAAAGCCTCATCGTTGGTTCCGCGACCTTCTAGGTAACTAATGGTAGTTGTCGCTGCATCATCACATCATTGTTCATATCACCTTCTAGCTTATTTACTTGTTACATATTTATTTATATAGTTGTAAATATTCAATAAAACAATAAAAGATTAAAAGCCAAGCAGTGAATTAAATTAATAGCCTTTTAATTATTAGATAATCTATTAATTATTTAGATCTGTTAAAGTAAATAGATATATAGTTTCTTAGATAATAATTAGTAAAAGAAAACAAACGATCAACTTTTTAAGCAAAATATCATCATTCTGATTAATACATTCAACTAGTGAAAGAGCGTCTAAAAGGCCTGCAATAAATGATTGAGTCAGAAAGTATCAAAATACTACAAGTAACTGTGCTTTCAACGGCCGTTGAAGGGAGTTGCATGTAGATCATTTCTCCCCGAATTGGCAGCTTTTTTAGCCAAGCCGACTAGGATTTCATTGTTTCTTAGGCTAGAGTACCTTCTAATCTATATAAAGCTTATATCAACACACGCACACCCAAACACTTGTTACGTAATTTCTAAAATTCATTTTTTTTGGAACACAGTGGACTTCAAATATTTATTTTTTCAATAGAAAATTAGATAATATTGCAATACTTTCTCTAACAGTTGTAAAAAAAAAACGTTTGCTAGAAATGCATACAGTTATTGAATTTGAAACAAGGATGTGCAGGACAATTTCCATGGTCAAAGATGTGTAAGCCATGTGTTAGACAAAGCAGGGGATGCACACTATCTGGAATTCATAGGGGTTGAGAATTGAAAAAAAATTGAGAACAGCACGACGGTACATAAACTGACAGAGCAACAGCATGCATGTTGGACATTGGGATGGAAGGTAAAAAAAAAAAAAAATAAATAAAAATAAAAAGGAGGGCAGAAATTAACCCCGACAAAGTACAATTTGTATATAAATAGAAGGGTGTATTGAATTATTCAAAGTGGGTGAATAACGTTTAGGTAAAATAGAAAAGGGGATCGAAATGTAAATGGTAGTTTTATCAGTGTGTGTGTTGTAAGCGTTAGTGGACAACGCAATATACTGGACCCACCCTACCCCCTGAGTGTGTACAATCGACCAAATATCTTGTATGCAAACCATACAACTCACTTGGACCAACCCATCCACTACACAATATGTGCACTTGTCAATCACGCTTACTCCTTAATTAGTTTCCGTTATAATTGCCTCTATTATTTTTATTTCTGGCCAATTTTTTTGTTGCATTAGATTGTAAAGCTTAATCACTGTATTTCTGAATTTACATGTTAATAAATTTTAATCCAAAACTTTTCCTTTATAAAACCATTTTATGGTCATTGGTAACCATCACGACTAGGATTGAATCCCAAAA